>JFZS01000326.1:0-27503 GCA_000709145.1 Balansia obtecta B249 | reverse complement strand
ACCTTTTTAATTTACTTTAACTTATATATAATTACTATAAGAGTTATATAGTAGTCTTTACTGTTATATAATTTACTAATGTTTTATAGTAAATGCCTTTATTATAGCTATCTACAAGCCTAGTATTCTAATAAAGACCTCTTATATATTATATACTAGGTCTTAGAAGCTTAATACTACTATATAAAATACTACTACTTAAAGAAGTTTAAGGTTAATATTTCTTTTTTTACTAACTATACTATTTAAGCTATTATTTTACTTAATAATATTTAATAGTTTTTATTTTAATTAGTTTAAAGGTTTAATTTAAATATAGTTATAAAAACTTACTTACTCTTTAAAGCTAAGTAAATAAAAAAATAATAGATACTATAATTACAATAAATATATACTTAGTAATACTTTAAATAACAGTAGTAGCAATAAACCTTTACTAATAGTAACTAAAACAATACTACTATACTAAGTAATACTCTTAAGTTTCTCTTTTTAACTTCTAGTAATATAGGTTAGTAATAGTAAGTATAAGAATAGATTAAATTAAATAGTATAGAAAGATATAAAGATATATTAGCTAAGGTTTAAGATTAAGAAATTTTTTATTTTTTTTTTTATATATAGTTTAAGAACCTTTTAGTTTTATACTTATAACACTATAAAGTAGTATTATAAGATAACAAGGCTGCTATCTTTTTTCTTTAGCTAAGGAGATGTTAGGTTATATAACTACAAGGACAGGACTTACTCTACTATAGGCTTCCTTTACTTTCTCTTCTTTTTCTCTTCTATATCTTGCTTCTTAACCTCTTTACTAGCTATTGCTGTACACTATATAGAGAGAATACACGAGATTATTACTGTTTCTATCATCGTTGGATTCATCGCTGTGCACGTCCCATGACAACCCGGGTCGGACATTGGCACACATGGGTACGATGTCGAAGCACAGGGAGTTCTTGAGGGTGGCAATCCGACAAACAAAATTGCGCTCTGTCTCTGCGGAGCCTTGTTGAAGGACAGCGTAACACAGGAGACTGAGGTCCGTGTGGTATTGGAACCAGCCCACGTCATCGTACACGCAGAACTTTTGTAAATGCTTTCAGCAGGGGAGGTTCGTGTTTTCCGATTGGCTTCTGCTCTGGTCTTCTCTTGGTTTCTTTTGTAAAGAAGGGGAAGAAAAAAAATAATCAAAAAAATCCGCAGAGACTTATCAACCAGGCTGAACCGCGAATTTCGTGAGACCGATGGGAAATGACTCATCACAGGATGCGGGGATAATATGTGTGTCTGGCTTTGCAGATACAATACAATGGTAGCTTATGAGTGAGAAGATAAATAGCCTGGTTTTCAGTTCATGTCAAGGTGATTGTCGACCATGTCTTGAGGCCAAGGATATGTTGTTTAGTTTCAAGGCCGCCTCAGTTTTGGGCATGTCCCTTCAACAAACTCGCTTCCAAATGATTACCTATGCATAACAAGCACACTTGACGCAAGTGTTGGTCACTTTCGTGGATGATCAAGAGAATATTCACATCCACCCGCAGTTGACATGACGTTCAAACTCATAGGTCGTGTGTTCCCGGTGCTTGACGGTCTTGATCACGTCCAAACCAAACCGGTTTCAACCGGCAGAGGTGAAGAATACGAGTTTGCGTTTGGGAGGCGTGCGAGATGAATCACGGGGAGCTATTCGTGGAATAATCCAGAAACAGAACAAACAGAACTCCAAGGTGGAACACCCCTTCTCTTGCAGTTCCAGACTTATTGATCCGATGAGACGTCAAACAATATACCAACACTGTTGGTAAAGTAGCACTCAGCTGCACCTCCTGGTTATTTCCTCAGCGGCTTAGCCAAACTAGCGTAGTAACTCCCAAGGTATTCCGACGTCCCACTGGCCGGTAGCAACAAGGACATGAGCATTGGCCAGATTCTCGTCGAATTCAACCTCACTCCCGGCCATGGACCGTTTCTGCAGCCGGTTACCGACCCGTTCACCTTGAAGATCATTTCTGCTGCAAAGAGGGCAGTTCGTTTGTTTCCCATCTTGATAGGGCTGGTTGACGATTACTTTTCCCGCAAGGATCCCAGCCAGCTGGAACAGGTCGGTCTGGCCCGTAGTACGCGTGGTTGATTGGCGAGTCGACCGCGGACTCGAGCATGGTCGCCTGAGTGGGCGAGGATGGCGACGATGTGCCGCGTGTTACAGCCTTCTGACCTGGATTTTTTTTTTAGATGGCTGCGAGGAAGCGAGAGCATGCTGTGCGGGCAGGATTCGTCAACGCATTATGATGAGCTGGTGGTTAAGGACGCCTAAAAGAAGGGGGTCCTTTAGTGGAGAAGTGCTCAATTTGGCTAGCTCAAGTGGGGTAATTCATCTTTTATCCGTTAGATTACCTGGGTAAAACGGCAGTGCTAGGCCAACCAAATCCCTCGGCAAGTTGGACAGGCCGGTTTCGTGTCAGAATTTATGGGTCCATCTCGATGACAATCAGGTACGTAGCACGAATGATTCTTGCTGTGGGCCACCGGAGCTTTCCTCCGGCCACTCAAGCCGGTTTGTCATGCGTCCCTGACGTCAGCGGGGCAGCAGTTAAAAGACACAAACGCCATCATAAATAGGGAGATCATAAAAGTGCAGAGAAACACAGACAACTCGAGTTTCATCTCTCACCCGTCATCAACAAGCTGGACGAATCTCGTAAAATACCCTCAAGCCAGAAACCGTAAGCTGGTTCCCTGCCCCAGATCATCATCACGCTAATACAAGCCCTGTGCAGCTACACTCCTCGAAAGATATCTGAAAATAACAAAAAAAAAAAAAAAAAAAAAAAACCATCCACAATGACTCAGTCCAAGACAGACAAGATTGCCGAGGTCCAGGCCAACCTGCCTCTGCCTGATCAGCCCCCTACTGCTTCGGACTGGCAGTCGGCCGATGCCCGCAACGTCAACGTCGGCTCTGGCAGGACTGAGGCCTCGATTGGGACGGATAAGGGCGCCGAGTCTGGGTTGCGGGAGCCTGCTTCCGAGGGGGAGACGGACCTGGGTGACGTTGGACGTACGGACAGGAAGTAGATGGGCGGATGGATGGTGGTGGATGATGGTGGATGATGGGTGGATGATTCATGTTTCTATAAGTGCAATCGATGACTTGACAAACTCTTGCATGTCGATGACTTGAAATCAGAATATTTTCAACCCCCGAGACGCTAGCTCGTGAATTTAAAACACGTCGTCATACTTTTGTATCTAGGTCAAGCTACCAGGCCCCTGCCAAATACCCGGCCTCCGATTGGCCAAGCCCACCTCCGAATCCCATCGCAACCCAATATCAAAAATCAAAAACCTCATTTCCCACAACCAGACCAAAGAAGATCCCCAGGACGGTCCATGATCCGTCGCATATTCCCCGCCATGACCGCACGCGCCCCCAAAATCGGCACACACAACGGCCACTTCCACGCAGACGAGGCCCTGGCCGTGCACATGCTGCGCATGCTGCCCGCCTACCGACACAGCGCGCTCGTCCGCACGCGCGACCCGGGCCTCCTCGAGACGTGCCACATCGTAGTCGACGTCGGCGGCGAGTACGACGCCCAGCGCAACCGGTACGACCACCACCAGCGCTCCTTCACGACCACCTTCCCCGGCCGGCCGACCAGGCTGTCGAGCGCGGGCCTCGTCTACCTGCACTTCGGGCGGGCCATTGTCGCGCAGCGGCTCGGCGCGCCCGAGGACGCGCCCGAGGTCAGCCTCGTGCACCGCAAGCTGTACGAGAACTTTGTCGAGGCGCTCGACGCCCACGACAACGGCATCTCCGTCTACGACCCGTCGGGCCTCGCGGCCGCCGGGCTGGCCAAGCGCTACAGCGACGGCGGCTTCACCCTCGGCGCCGTCGTCTCGCGCCTGAACCCCAACTGGAACGACCCCGTGCCTGCTGATCCCCAGGCCGCGCAGGCGGCCGAGGATGAGAGGTTCGAGCAGGCCAGCAGGCGGATTGGCGAGGAGTTCGAGCGGGATCTGGACTACTACGCTGCCGCGTGGCTGCCTGCCCGGTCCGTCGTCCAGGAGGCATTCGCCCGACGAACCGAGTTCGATCCGGACGGCAGGATTCTCGTCTTCGAGGGCCAGTCGGTGCCCTGGAAGGACCACCTCTACAGCCTGGAGGATGGCAAGCCTTCCGTGCTGTACGTGCTGTACCCCGAATCGACTTCTCCGGGAGCCAAGTGGAGAATCCAGTGCGTGCCCGAGTCCAAAGATAGCTTCGTCAGTCGGAAACCTCTGCCTGAAGCATGGAGGGGCTTCCGTGACGAGGAGCTAGATGGCATTTCCGGCATTTCCGGCTGCGTCTTTGTTCATGCGGCTGGCTTCATCGGTGGGAACAAGACATTTGAGGGGGCCAAGGAAATGGCAGTCAAGGCCTTGGCTTAGGCTTCGTACTTTTTGTCATCATGACAAATGAAAAGCAGAATAATATCACGGTTTCAGGTGCAGAATAGAGCGCAGAAATCTTTTGATACCGAGCAACAAGTAAATTGATTACTAGTAACACATGTATGCTATTGCGACGTGCAACTTTTTGACAATACCCAACCAAGGTCTGCAGCAATGCCTTTTTAAGTCTTATAGAACCTTGGGAGGCCAAGGCCTGGCACGCAAGCCTTTGACCTCAGCGTTCTATGGAGGGCAATTGCACAACTCTTGTACCTGAAGCAAAACCATTGACAGAGGGCAACATTCAATCCAACTTGGGGGACAACTTCTTCCTCCCCGTATCCAGGGGATAGTTTAATACGTTGTCGAAATTGATTCGCGTGTGGCACCAACCGCAAGAAATACCCTTTTAATCATCCGATATTGTCGTCTGAATAGACAGGAATGGGCTAGAACGCAATGACTAGCAAATAGTCTTTGCAAACCTTTTGTGTTGATTTTTTTTTTTTTTTTTTTTTTCGTCTGACACCAAAATGTGATGACCCTGGTTACTGGCACCTGTGCCAATGATCCAACGCATCCTCAGCGAAGCTTGTGTGTGACAAGGAAAAAGCGAATGGTCCTTGAGAGCAAAATTCCCAGCAAATTACAGTCTCTTCTCCAGTGTGTCGTGGCATGACGAGCAGGAAGTAAATCCCGGACCGGAATATGCTGCCCCAGCAACATCACTTTTTGCATGACAGATGTTCCTATCGTGTGGACGGACTGGTAGACTATGGTCGAATGGGGATTCCTTCGTTTGACTGGGGCGGCACGGCAACTGGCGCAGTTCCCTTATCTGAAGTAGCGCTTGCACCACCCTCTGCATTGGAGCCCTCCTCTGTGACGCTGGTCTCGCGGTGGAGATAACTGCTTTCTTTGACAGGGCTGCCTGCTTGGATGCCTGCGATGGATCCATGATGGCCATGCTTGGGGACACTCGCACCATTGTTGACGGGTGATGAGAGGTGGGGGATGTTCTCGGGCACAGGGTGCTCGGAGCCTACAGCTCCAGCATCGACTCCGTCTCCCTTGCCAGCCTTGGACATGGCATAATCTCCAGAGTCGAAATATTTACGATCCTTGAGGTGCTTTGCGAAATGGTCCGATCGAGACGGCAACTTGCCGTAAAGACGAAACAAGCGCTGCTCCTCGGGAGACAGCGACTACAATAAAGGGGAATGAGTTAGCATAAGTGTCAGAAAACGATTTGGACGACTTGTGATATGAGAAGCCGCGTGTGTGGCTCATGTTGGCTGTCATGTTGCCTGCAACATGTCGCTCAGGCACATCCATCCGATTACCCAAGCCAAGCCACAAGCGGAGAGACATTGTCACATGGAGACGAGGACATTGAAGGGATAGAAGGTGTGATGGAAGGTGTGATATAGGGATGCTAACCTTGACGTCGACTTTGTTCTTTTGATGGGGGTTCATTTTTTTAGGGTTTTTTTTTTTTTTGCCACTGTTCGTGCCAGACGATGCAGAGTCCGAAACGAGAAAAGCGGTCCTTGTGCTAGTCGTGGCTGTTGGAGGCAGTTGGGGCAGTTTGCGAACTGAGAGCGGCAATGACGACCCAGGCTTCGGAGTGGGAGACGCCAGATGTGTTGGTCATACGAGCGATATCTTCTTGGGTCTTGCAGAGCTGAAAAACTGCAAGTTCCCCAAGGAGGGGAGGGGGGGGGGGAGAAAGCCAGGGGGAGAGTTTCGGTCTGGTGACAGGAAGGGCGACGGGAAGTGTGCCAGAGCGGGAGTGACGCGGGCCTATCTATCGTCAGAGTAGCGGGGAGATGATTAGTGAGTTGCTTCGCCGTGTTGTTTGCTCAACTAGTGGCGGCTTTAGTGCTGTGACATCAGTGTCGACAACTAATGCTTTACAGTCTTGGCGGGCAGTCAGGACCACTTTTGGGCACCAGCAAGCACCAAGCAAGCACCAGAAGCAACCACTGCGCGCTCCGTTGTACCGTGCGCTGGTGCGCTGGTGCTCTGGTGCTCTGGTCGCACCATCTTTCCCGGACCCCGTCCAGCTTGGGCCCAAGCTGGAGGGTAATTGTCCCGAGTCATGCCATCCAAGCTGCTTTTGCTTGTCCGTCTGATCACATATAATAGGTCTCATTCGTAGCCTTGAACTGGATGGCTTCGGTGCCACTGTCTCGGCCGGCTTTGTGTTTCTTTTGTCATGGCCGACAAGCAACACATGCGTAGTCGTAGTCGAGTATTCTCGTCTACGCAGCAGACAATATGTCAACCTCTGGCATTATCAGGGCGTATCTTCCTATCAACTTGTTGCTCGAACTTGAGCCGCTGTGTGGCGGCATGGATATTGTTGCATTGCATTGCTATCATTATTCGCCACGTCCGTCCAACCATCTGTGTGCCGAGCGTGCGAGCGTTGAGCCTGAACCTGCAAAGTTGCGATAATGGTCTCTTACAGATTCGTCAGAGTAAGGTACGGTTGCATTGCGACGGTGACGCGTTCCCTCCAATACCTAGTAGCTGGTATTTCTGGCCGAATATGACGTCAATCCATTGCTTACAGTATCCGTAACAAAATTGTCAAAATTTACGCCAGCGTTCCAAAACGGCTTTCATCCGTCTTCCACCAGCTAACGAAACATCTGCCGTCCTCCGCCCTAATATTCTATCCTGCATAGTGGTCTGTACACGCTGCCATGTTAAAAAAAAAAAAAAAAAAAAGTGTACCTACCTGGGCGCCCTAGTTGTTTTGGGGGATGCAAGGCGCTTGCCTCCCTGCTTTGATAACCTAATGGCCCATGCCCAAGTGCCTGTCGACCCAGACATGGCGTCGGCCAGGGAAACGCTGACTGGTCTTCCCAAAAAGGGCGTCTTCGTTGCCGGGGACCAAGCCAAACATTAAGCGGCTTAGTTTCGTCAAGCGTTTGCCCGAACGAGTTTGGGCGAAAGGTTTTGACTTTCCCTCGGATGCAGATTCTGGTCGACCCTGCGGAAATCGAACTGGGCCCCAGACCCTGCGGGGGTACGTACGGATTGGCGACGCCGCCGTCATGTAATAGGCCGGGATGTGGTAGCCATCGAATGTTTGGAGGTTTGTGCGGGAAAGTTGACGGGGAACGGCCAGCCCAGCCCAGCCATGCCTGGTTGAGAGGTTCGACGGCTTCCTGCCCCGGTCAGTCAGATCAGATCAGATCAGAGAAGTGGGCATGTCTTCTGTTGTCGATTGCCATGGCCTGCTTCTGGCTTGGAATAAGAAAATGGGTTGAGTAAGAAAAACTGTGACCAGGTCTGGCGTCACAGCTTCCCCGCCCTGCACTTATCCACACACCCGTCATCGTTTGCTGCGATGACACAAACGTCTGGTCACATGACGTGCTCTCGTGGGTGACGTCCAACACTCCAACACTCCAACACCCCAACACTCCAACACTCCAACCATACAACCATACAACCATACAGCTAGGCACAAACTAGGCACAACTAAGCCCATTGCCCATGCAAGTCATGCAGCACGTCTGTCATCGGCCGAGGATGCTGCATACAGATACACAGGAAAGCAGCCGCCGCCGCCGCCGCCGGTCTGGGTCTGAGTAAACATGGCAGCTTGCCTGGTCAACCGGTTGGATTTCTAAGCATCCGCCGAATCTGTCCGTCGCTCCGTTGTGATTTTTTTTTGTGGGGCTCCACATCAGTTCTTCAGAGCCTGGCTGGGCACTGCCTCGTGGGATAATTGTCATTGGGTTTCTTTATCCCTTTCCGCCGCCGATATCTCGTTTCAAGGGAAAGAAAAATCACTTGGACATCTGGCGACGGTGTGGTGATTTTGTCACCACAGTTCGCAAAAAGGTTTTATTCAAGCTTGGCCAAGCTCTCTGCTGTGCGCAAAGAACTTGGGAATACCCGCTCAGCCTGCGGGATTGAGAAAAGAATCGTGAGGCTCACAATCTTTGCGGGGCATTGAGCAAGCGTCTTTCTAGTCTGGACCAGGAAACCTCCAGATCCAGACGCCAGATGAGTCCAAGTACTTACTGCGCGCCGTGGAAGTTTGCTTCATACATAAACATACATCGCTGCATTGCATTCGACCCCGAACTATCACGCTTGCAGGCACGTGCAACAGCGGGAGCAGCGCCACCAAGACTCCAACACCACCATACCGACTACGCACGTTTACACACGTTTACACGTTTAGTCTTTGGCCGCCATATCGGGGAGACCTGAGTGACTGAGGTTCGAACTTCAGAGCTCGTTTCGACATGGGTCTCCTGTGAGTTACCGTTACCCGATTAGTTGACCAAGCCGCCACATGCATTCACACAAGACACGCCACTGACGAGCGAGTGATAGAGCCTTGGGGACTGCGCTGGAATGGCCCGAAGCGAAGAAGCGAGCCGGTCAAGTAAGGGAATGGGGCATCAAGGTAACTTGCAACTTGTTCCTGGCTACTGGGGGTGGTGTCCGCACACGTTACATGCTGACACCATACGTCAGCAACTACTCGAAATATGGAACAAGGCCAAGGGAAAGGAGAGAGATGCCATGCTATGGGGAGATGAGGTCACCTTGAACCCCTCGCACGCCATCATCGGCCCCTTCAGTCTTCAGTGAGAGCTAACCTGGCTTCATTTTCAGGTTGAGTACTTGGTTGTAACATACACAAAGGACGAGCACAAGGTGTTGCTTTCCCTGAGACAAGCTCAGATTCTAGAAGCACTTGCCGCAGACAAAGAGCTTTCCAAGGAAGGTTGCGTTCCGGGCCTGCAAGACGGATCAGCCACAGCCACCAAACCAGAGTCAGTATATCTACTACGTCTTGACAGAGTCGGTTTCGTTGGTGAACCCCCTTACTCACGTCTTGTTACTCTTTGCGTTGTCCATAGTTCCAACCCTCTCCCAGTATTCCATCCCGAGTTTGGACGCTTCATGCTGGAGGCCACTCCCGGTAAACCATGGGGCATCGGATTTAAGGAATTGCTCGGCGTAGAGCCCGACATGAAACTCCGCCGCAAGATCGCCAAGGAGCACATGTTGAGCAAAGAGTATCCCATCACCCTGACAACATTCCCGCAGATAGGCGTGCCCGGACAATTCACCGACCCTTATTACCCGCCCTCTGGACCCAAGCTTCGATCCCAGTTTGTCCCAGACGAAATTGCAAATCCTCACATCCGATTTCCCACCTTGGCTGCCAACATAAGATCTCGCCGTGGTCGCAAGGTGCAGGTCAACGTACCTATATTTCACGATAAGAACACGCCCAAGCCTTGGATTGATCCTACAGTAAACTTTGATTTACACAACTGGCCCGAAGACGATGATGAACGCAATGGGGCAGCTCCTCCCGACTTCATCCATATGGATGCTATGGCTTTTGGCATGGGCAGCTGCTGTCTGCAGATTACCTTTCAAGCGAAGAACATCACCGAGGGACGACAAATGTACGATCAGCTCAGCCCACTCGGACCCATCATGTTGGCATTGACCGCAGCGACTCCAGTATATAAGGGTTTCCTGGCCAACACGGACGCGCGATGGAATCAAATCAGTCGAGCCGTGGATTGCAGAACCCCAGAGGAATTAGGGGAGAAGGTATGTGACGCAATCCAGATAGATGCTCACCTGCCAAACGCATCATGGTAGAAACGGAACGGCGCTTTCAGCCTGCTAAATGGAAATACAAAACATAGCCTCTCAAGAACGACCGGTGGAGGATACCCAAATCAAGATATGCTTCCAACTCGACCTACATTTCGACGGATCCCAGACTTCGCGAGGAGTACATGGATCCTGACCTGGTGATTGATGCAAAAATCAAGGCCGAGCTTATGGAGGGCGGCATGGACGATCGGCTTGCCACGCACTTTGCCCACCTGTTCATCCGCGACCCGATTGTCATATTCGAGGAAGACTTGCAGGAACTCGACCTCAACAAGACGGACCATTTTGAAAATATCCAGTCTACCAATTGGCAACACATGCGATTCAAACCGCCCCCGGCCGAAAACAACATTGGCTGGCGTGTCGAGTTCCGTCCGATGGAGATACAGATTACAGATTTCGAAAACGCCGCCTTTTCCGTCTTCATGGTTCTTGTGACACGCGCCATGCTCTCCTTTGACCTCAACTTCTACATTCCCATCAAGAAGGTGGACGAGAACATGGAGCGCGCGCATGCCATGGACGCAGTTCTCAAGGAGAAGTTCTTTTTCCGGCTGAACCCCTTTCCGCTTCGTCCCTCTCGGGCCAACACGGCCTTTGGGGACGAGAGCCATGCTGGGTCAGCCATGCCCAGCCGATGCGCTTCGCCCGGCCTGCCCGTGGATGAGGAGTACGGAGAAATGTCGATTGACGACATCATCAATGGACCACCAGACGGCGAATTCCCAGGCCTGATCCCCATCGTGGAAAGCTACCTCGACAGCGTCAACGTCGATGTCGAAACCCGCTGCCAACTAGCCACTTATCTCTCCCTCATTAGCAAGCGTGCCAGCGGTGAACTCCAAACGGCCGCTCGCTGGATTCGCAATTTTGTCCATGCTCATCCTGCATATAAGCACGACAGTGTGGTGGACGACGAGATGACGCATGATCTGATCGGCGCGGTCATTGCCGTGGGCGAGCGCGAGAGTGGCGGCAGAGACTTTGCTGGCCTTGGTATTCACGGCTTGTCCAAACTGCTGGGCAGCTTCCGAGGTGGATGCGGCCAGGACGCGGCTGTGATGGGCAGAGAGAAGGAGAATGACGCAGATGCAGAAGCCGAAGCCGAAAATGGGACTCGGAAGCGTAAAAGCGAATGGATAGAGGGCGATCAATCACCAGAACAGGGAAACGAGTGTCAGTAGATGAGGCACCTGAACTGAGATCAGCCGGCAGCCGCACTTAGATTCAACGAGCGTAAGCAAGTATTTGCGTCAACATCAACCCTCCGGTGTTGGCTAGTCCACTAGGTTATAGACTATGTTTTCTTTGTTTTGGCCGTGGCATTTGTTCCGAGTCACCCCCAATTCTGAGGACGTCCAAAACCCCATGCACCAACCTTTTGTTTTATTTTTGTTCTCCCCTGGGTGTGTGTGTATCGTCATAGTAGACTCCCGGGGGGGGGCAAGATATGAAAGCACGCCCCTGGCTCTGAGCACTACTTGGTTACTCGACAGCAGGTAAAAAAGCAAAACGCCTTTTCCGCTTCTTCACGATGCAGGGGAACCAGGCAGCTAGCCCTCGCAGCCGCAAAAGCAGGATCCATGACAAAGTCCTGCATGTGGCTATTGGTTTCACAAAGAAATAACGTTGGAAAGCAAACGTCGAACAGTCTCGTGCTCGTGGGGGCGCAAGTCTGAGTCAATAGGGGGGGGGTTACCTCCCACAGGGGCGCGTTGCACGGCGGGAGCTGACGGTCGGGTTTTCCATGGAACAAGGACGGCATATCGCTCAGATAACCCCTCTCACTCCCCAGCATGGCATTCCATTACGTGATAAGGGCCCTTTTTTTTTCGGTTTGTCCAAGCTGGGTTGCGGGAGTAACATGACGGGGTAAACCGCCTGCCCAAGCTAGGAAGGTGAGGCTATTCCCGGTTGAAAACCCGCACTGAGCGAACGCCTGGGCTGATTTTTTTTTTTTCGCTCTGCCGCGTTTGGAGAGAGAGGCGGGATGCAGAGACATGATGGTGTTGGACGGCCCTGATCAAGACTGCCGATCGTATGCGTGGCTGAGACGGAGGGAAGAGACGGCATAGCAGGCCTTCCCCCCCCCCCTCCCCCCCTGCTGAGGCTTCCAGATTTGGGCCATCGCGCCAATCACTCGTTTTCTGAGCACACATGATGTGTATCGGCGTCTACCTACCTAGCTAGGCACCTGGGCCCTGGACGATTTCACATACAGATTCTCCGTACAAGGGGAAGAAGCCGGCCAATTGGGAATCGAGTCACGCGCCACTTGTTTGAACCGATCAGGCCGGCTTATGAACAGGGGGGAACATACAAGAGCGCGATTTGCTTTGCTTCATTTCGCGTATCATGACAAAAGCGTCCCTCTTGGCGCCTTATCAAGCTAGAGTACGCCGTCTTGCCACGCCTACCCCCCCCCCCCCTCCCGGTCGATGGGGGTGGCTGCGCGTTCCACCGGAGATCAGATCTGGCGATGGACGAGATGGAATCTACGTGCGCGCGCTTTTTTGCTGTGACTCGCCGTGTTGCCTCTATGGGGAAATGAAATGAAGTCGATCGAGTTTGGGCAGTCAGTCAGGTCATAGGACTGGGTTTCTATTTTTCTTGTGAAACAAAGCACCCAGCTAGACGGCCGTGAGACGAGATATTTTCTTCTGGCACGGCGGCGCTCCGGGCACGCAAATAAATCGAGTGTCGAATACAAAAGTGCCGGCACGGGATCCGGCACGAGCTGAAGTTGCGAGCCGTCGGGAATGAGCAGCAAGCCCGCGGTCGTGGGGAGAGAATTTTACATGACGGCCATGATCTGTCTCCCTCTCCGCCATTGCTGCCATGTGCCAGAAGCTGGGTGGCACAAGGCGCAAAGTGTGAACCATGTTTCAAGACATACACACACACACACACACACACACACTTCTGTGCCCTTTGTTCCAAATCAGGATTTGCCCACCACCGTTCATTTCTGGAATTCGCCCAAAGCAGACTGCCTCCAGCGGCCCGTATGAGACAGCGCCGTGGTTATCATCCGAATCAGTCTCACCTCTTGGCCAGGTCTACACTCAGCCCAGCTGTTTTCCCCCAGGGCCGCGTCAAAAGCTGACGACGCTGGAGCGGGCTTGGAAATCGAGCACGTAAGGCGTTGGCCGGCCGTAGATGGCGGGGGGGGGGACTGTTGTCTTCCCGATAAAAGATGGTCCCGTGGGCGGCCGCCACGATCCGTCATGTTCATCTTAACTGAAACAGGGCAAACACGAATGGCCCATGGCTCGATATACACGGCTACACTAACCGTCGATAGTCGGAGCCGCAGTTTCGAAACTAGCGAATCGTCGGCAGAAAAACCAACGGCCGTAGATTGCAGGGCAGGACAGTCACATCCGTCCGTCCATCTGAACTAGCAGACTTTCACATGCCCATCCAAGCCGTGGCACGACAATGGTGTTAAAGAAAAAAAAAAATAAGCCACCGGTTCCCAATTCGACAGGGCCTTGGGTTCCCATTCCCGTTGGCCGCACGAATCTAGCCACAGGACCAATCGGAACCAAAAAAAAAAAAAAAAAAAAATAGGCAAAGATGAAATTCGACTCTTGACGCCACTGTAGCGCAGAGACAGTATCAGTTTGGACGTTGTACGAGTGACGTCGCAAATCTCGCATCTGGCCCTTATTTCTCAAAAGTTGTGTCAGTCATCTGGACTTGGCCGGGGGGGGTTCGGCCAAGTGTTGGCTGATCCGACCCTTGACGACGATGAAACGCCCCCCCAGTGTGCGAGCCAGGCCAGGTCGAGATATATAGCGAAAAAGCTTCTTTTGCTCCGTACACCGATGTGATACCGGCCCCAATCTCTTGGCTGTCCGGGGCGCGGAGTATACGCCCATTCTGCGCGGGGCTGTGCAACGCCATTCATCTCGCTTAGCGATTCTTCTCGGCAGACGGGCGCTTTTTCTTCACGCCTGGGCACAGAATCGAGGGGGGAAGGGAAAAAAAAAAGTCAGCGTCTTGCGTTGGCGATGAAAGAAGAAGTAGTTACCGTAGCGTAGCAGAGGGTACGTACCTGTCGTCGTGGCGGGGCACGGCATGGCCAATCACGCGCCAAGCCCAAGCCGGATTCGCACCACAGAAAAATTTCGTCGCCGCCAGCACCGGCATCCCATCTCAACCGGGGCCCCCCCTTCCCCCCTATCTCCGCAAAGATCCAGACGCCTGCGGCAACTGCAGAACACGGGGCCTCGGGGGGAGGGGGGGTGGAAAGGACTTGGGGGCTTTGACAAGAAGAGCAAGTCGACTTTAAATTAACTGTCCGCGAGGACGAGAGCCAATCGTGGCCGACCCGCCCCACAACATTTCCTTGCAAGGGGGGGCCCATCCATGGGATGGGATGGGGTTGTCGGCGGATATTTAAACAGCCCGGGTACCTGCCGCGAGGAACCCAAAGCGCGCAAATGGGATTTTCAACAGCTTAAAAATAAAAAAGGAACGCTTTTACCGACGGCTTTTTTTTTTCCCTAATTCATCCAGTCCCAAAAGGACGGGCTTACCGCTCTTTGTTCAACCGTTTCTGCAAACCCGCCAATCTCGTACCGGCTATCTTGCATATTTTAAAAAAAAAATAGTGGAGTAGGGGTGAATGTGGAACCCCCCCCCCCCGCCGCCGTTCCCGAGATTATTTTCGATCCGGCCTTATTAATTCCCTGCAGGCGTAGTCCGTATACGAAGCCCAGAAATTGGGGCTGCCTCTCGAGAGCAGCGGCATCGGATGGCCTGGCTGGACTACGCACCTGCAATGGGCGACAGTCGCCTGTCAAGGACTTTCGCAGGCCTCACATTGGCAAAGTCTCGTCGACCCGGCCGTGTTCTGCAGACCGGTTCGGTCACGGGGGGAAGCTGCCAAAAGTCATCATCATTTTGAACCAAGTATCCGGTCTGGCCGGCGACGCGTGTGACGGTGGGCTTTTTTTTTTTCCCATGTGCGCATCCATGTACTTATACATTACCCCTCCCCCACAGGTACGGTACGGAGTCAGGTCACGGTAACCTAGGTAGTCGACCCCCGAGTACATAGCACACTACACGACGTCATGTTAAATAACGCAGGGGCATACATACCCCCAGCCTTTTGCTTTGTGACATGTAACCCAAGTCGTTATTTTTTTTTGTTTTCAATTCTTTATATATCTCCTCAGACATCGTCCTGGCCTGCCTGTTACCCTGTCGAGGCCGCCAGTTGCATACCATCCATCTTTGTCTAAACTTGTCCTCACAGCTTTGTTTCCCCGTTGCTGATCTGGTTCAACGCCATCGGACAACGCAGCTCAAGTAATAATAAAACATTGGCCATAAAAAAAATAAAATAAAAAAAGTTTGTTCCGAAAACTAGACCCATATGGAACCCCAAAACGGACAAAGGGGGGAATATGCAAATCTGACATCAAGTCCGATGTGTAGTAAATAACGCCTGTAATGCCAATTATCCGCCTTGGACCGACGGAAAGAAAGGTATCTGATGGTTTTGTCTGCCGGGCCAAAAGAAACACAAAAATGAACAACCAATGAACAACCAATGAACCTCCTATGTACAAAGGGCCGCTGGATATCCTAAACAGCATCGAGGAATAATCCCGAGGGAAAAAAAAAAAGAAAAGAAAAGAGAACCCAAGTAGGAAACGCAGGTTGGCAGCCACGTTGCGCTGAGCTGTACCACCACGGGCTGCAAAGGCGCATGCACGTTTGAAGTCTTTGCTTGCACCAACGTGCTAGCTTCGATACAAACGTCCCGTCATTGACTTTTAAGGCAGACAATTTTAACTTTTTCTTCTTCTTCTTCTTCTTCTTCTTCATGGAATGTATCGCGTCGTGGGAATAACGTTTTCGTGCCCAAGATGCACTGCATGCTTGCCTTGCTCAATTCCTGTCTTCTGGTTTCGGCCGCAGCGATCGCGCTTCCAATTGTCGCTTCCTCTCAAGCTTGGCGTAGTGAAGACCGCAGGCATTGCAAAGCGTCCTGGCGCCGTCAGGCCCCCGCCGCCACTCCGGGGTATCAATTCTGTTGCAGCTGTGGCATCGGCCAGGAGGAGCGGCCCGCTGTGGTAGTCATGTTTAGCCTCCGAGTCTTGATGCAACTCTCTGAAATAAAACTTGTGGCTCACTTACGCCGCGACGCTTCTTCACCTCGGTCATCGTGTACGGCGGCTTCATGCTGCTGTCGTACATGGACACATCCACATGATCCTCTTCATATGACCCTTTCAGCTTCGATCCTTCCCTTGCGCGTTCGCTCTGGATGGATGCCTGCACCGCATCCTTGACTTGGTCCAGTGATCGTTTGAGAAGGTCAACATTGGCGAGCATATCAGTCACCTCCCGTTCGGTCGGCAGTCGTTCAGGGATAGGATGCGAGCCGTGTTGCTCTTGCGCAATGCGTCCATACGCCTCGGCAAAGTTGAAAATCGTGCGCGATGCTGATCCAATCTAAAGGTCATTGAAAATCATGTAAATTAGTAATCAAGTCCGAAGCACCTGGCATTTCCCGCTCATGTCAGGGGGGGGGGGGGGAGGGGCATAAAACCACCTACTCTGCTAAGTGAGTCCTGATAATTCCACGGCTCAAAATGCCGGCCCGGGCCGTGCTCTAATCGTGCTCGGTTGGCATATTCGGCTTCGTCAGGGCGCAGAGAGGCTGCTCGGGGGTCAAACTGTCCCGACGGAAAACCAGTGTGACGGGGCGAGATTGGGTATGTTGGAAGAGGAACCTGGCCGGGAGGAAGGTGTCCGGATGGGTATGGATGAGAGGTGGGCGGTGGAGGCGGGGGGCCATGGCCGTAAACTCCATTGGCAGCGTGAGGCTCCGCGCTCGGTTGGGGATCGCTGAGACGATGATGTGGTGGTAGCTCTGGCTTTGTTGGAGGGGTCGGTCGGCGGTCGGTGACCGGAGGAAGACTATGCCTCCCATTGAAGTGTGGCCGTGGAGAGTCTGCAAAGGCGGACAGGTTCTCTTGCCGAGGGGGAAACGTGGACGCGCTGTGTGGTTGAGGCGAGTGTTTTTCTGGCTCCGGGAATTGGCGAGAAGCTGGTGGGAAGGGCGAGGGCACGCCTGAGCCCGGCTGTAGACCAGACTGAGAGGGGGGAGGATACTGGTTCGGACGAGCGCCAGATATGACTTCCGAGATGGATGGTAGAGACTGGCGACCCAAGTGCTCCTTGTCGTCGGACGACCTCCGGTGCTCACTGGAGATCATGCTCACGGTTGCGTTTGAGGCTGGCGCCGGCGGTTGGCCTGGAGCACCTGGTTGATGGGGTTGGTAGTTCGGATATGGAGACGATTGAGGGTAGTGAGAGCTGGGAGGAAGCACACTCGCGGCAGCCATGGCAGGCTGTTCTAGATATCGCCTGTCAAGAGCTTCTCGCTGCGGCTGGTAGGCAGCTGTGGGCGTGAGCGCACGTGGCGGCGGCGGTTGGTGATGGAGCGGATGTGAGTGATGCTGATGCTGCTGATGGTGTTGCTGGTGTTGCTGGTGTTGGTCCAAGATGGCAGTAGAGATCGGATGAACACTGGGGAGGAGGCGCAATTGTCAATACGGTCATAACAAGAGGGACCTCGAGATTTGGAAAAAGGAGCAAACGCTGACAAAGGGGAAGCAAGTATCGGACGCACATTTGACGGGATCCAGAGTCACCTGGTTCCATAGCGCGGGGACCGAGGGAAATCTGGAATAAGACCTAGGGCTGTTGACACATCGAGCCCGCGGTTCCGACAAAAAAAAAAAAAAAAAACCAGTCTAGTACAAACAAAGATTGCACCTAGGCCTCTGTGGCGGAACAAGGCGCTGTGGTGACAAAGCGGCCGAGAACTAATGTATTTATTCGTTGAGCCGGGCCAGCTGTGAAACGGCAAAACCCAGAATCTGCCGGCACGCGAAGGAAGAGGCCGAGACGAAGAAGGCAGGAGACCAGGAGACCAGGAGACCAGGAGGAATGGTGGGATGCGACGGGACAACAGAGCAGAGCAGGAGGGAAAAAGGATGGGAAAACAAAAACCAAAACCAAAATCCAAAAAAAAAAAAAAAGACATGCAGAAATAGGAACAGGAAGAAAAGATGGAAAAGGGAATAATAGCAATCAATATAACTAAAAAAAAAAAAAAAAAAAAGTACAGACGTACCGATGCTACTACAATGAGCCACTTGGCGGCCTAGAACGGGGACCGGGGCTGGTTGAAGGAGATCTGACGCGATGGACACGACCTCGTGGTGGCGCTGTCGAGGACGAGGGATAGCAGACGGGGCAGACCCAGCAGGCAGACCCAGCAGGCGGACCCAGCAGGCGGACCCAGCAGGTTTAGTTGGACCCAGCAGGTCGACCCAGCAGGCAGGCCACGGCCAAGTAGTTGGACCACTTGGACCACTTGGACCAGTTCTACCAGTCGAGCTGGCCGGCTGCAGCACTGCGGCACTGCAGGAGCCCTATCCAGCGGGCCAACGAACCCGCTTGCAGCTGCGGACAGGGGTCCATCCACGTACATGAGTGTGATGACCTGCTCGGCTGGCCTGGGCTGGCCTGGGCTGGCCAAGACCCTGGTCGAACCGACCGATGGCGCGGTGGGGTTCTCGAGATGAGAGAGATCCGCGGCACTGGATTGTGTGTACATATGTACACACATGCTTGTATCTGCCCGGGGGCCCACTGCTTACCACCAAGTGCCTAGTGCCCAGTGCCTAGTGCCTAGTGTCTAGTGCCTAGTGTCTAGGTACCTACATAGGCAGTCAGTTGGCTTGCCAGCCGGGTGGCCGCGATACAACGTGGGAGTACAACGGGTGGAGGTGCGCCAGCGTATCAGGGTTACAGTATTATTAGCCCTGACCCCAGAGGAGGTGGGGGGGGAAGGGGGGGGGTGCGTAGCCAGGCGACGTGACGACACAGCGACACTCCCTCCCCTACAGAAAAAAAAAAAAAAAAAAAAAAAAGAAACAGAAAATCACAGCCTGGTGTGCAGCTAACAGTCCGTAGCAGGCCGCTACAGGACCGCTACCAGGACCGCTACCAGGATGCTCAATAAAGATCAGACGGAGTCGAGCCGCTACCACTAGCGGCAGCGCTCTTGTGGTGAGGTAACATGTGCGCTGGCCGACGTCTTTTTTTTTTGGTTCTTTCTCGTTACGGTATTCCTTGGCCGGCCTCATTGCGCCCTGGATTGATCAAGGGCAGAACAAGAACAACACGAGCCCGTTGCTGCATCGCCAAGCCACGCTGTTGTGCCGAGCTCTTTCCCATTCCTTCCTTTACCACCACACCACCTACTCTCACTCAATACACCTACACCTACACCTACACCTACACCTACACTTACGCCTAACGCCTACGCCCACGCCTACACCTACACCTGCCTGCTGCCTGCTGCCTACACCTGCGCCTGCGCCTGCACTTGCGCCTGCACCTGCTTCGACCTGATTGATGTTCCTGATCGGAACTGGCATGTCGGAAAAGGACGTTGCTCGATTTGGTCGCTGCGTGCGCCGGCGGTACTACATAATCGATCCTAAGCTTTGCTTGATTGTCTTTATCGTCGACACCTCGGGTCTGGTTTATGGCATGCCGGGACCGTTAGGGGCAATCCATGAGTTGACGGGGTCTGGTGGAGTTTTTTTTTTTTTTTTTTTTTTTAAGTTTTCCTGCGCTTCTAGAGGTCTTCTGACCGGACACGAAGTAGGATGGGCGTTATTTCAAGTCGTAGGTGTGCGACTGTGATGATCCAAGATTGTCAGATTGTCGACGCTAAAGATGGTTGGTTGGTGCTCCGAAGAAAAATGAGATGAGACCAATGTTTTGGCTCGTCAACGTCAACCGCGCCCTCCTCCCATCGTCGTCCGGTCCTGTCCAGGGATTGTTTGTTAGGTTGGTATGGTTGGCATGGTTGGCATGGTTGGCATGGCTGGCTACCTACCTGCCTAGGCCATCAATACTCGCCGACCGTTTTTCTTGTGCGGCATCGTGAGCCAAGCGTGCAATGCAACATGTGGGAATCTGGCACGCGGGCGACGATGCAGCCTGGCGGCTTTCTCCAGCCTGCCTCATGTACATCAGCCGCACCTATCAACCCTCACCTCAGTACGCGATGATGTCTTGAGCTACCATGGCGCGTGCCAAGGCGCGGTCCAGGCAGAAGCCAGTGTGGCAGCCCATGACGACCAATCTGGTAAGAGTGGGGGGGGGTGGGGGGGGTGGGGGCATGAGCATCGCATCTCAACGCATGGCATGGACTGGACTGCTCCATCACCGGCGGCGGCGGCCAGGGGGTGGAGGGCCCGGCGCTCGAAAAGGCTTAACTTTGCTGCAGATATCAATAAAAATACGGGCAAAGAAATGCGAAATTGATGGCCCAAACCGACTTTGCTAAGCCAGCTGCTGCACTGCTAGACGAGACCATCTGCATCTGCATCTGCATCTACATCTGCATCTACATCTACATCTGCATCTGCATCGGCTTGGTTTTGCGGCTCTTGCCTATCCCAGAAGTAATAAAAGACAAAAGGCCGAGGGCGGGACTTTGATGTTCAAGGAAGGAGCCGATGCTGTCGCTCCAGTCGATCTCGTCGGGCGCGACTACCTACCTAGGTACCTACCTACCTTGCTACTTACCTAGGCACATAAAAAAAAAACAAGCTTCTTGCCATAAACTGAAGAAAAGAAGAGAGATGATGACTGCAAGGGTTGCAGGTCATCAGCCGCCCAAAGTAACGTTTGACCGTTCGTACCTGCCCAAGGTACCATCCGTGGCATCCATGGCATCCATGGATCGTCATTGTTCCTAATGCTCCCCTTCCGATGCTTCCTGACGTGGCCACTCATACGCCTCTCCATTGTCTGCGGACATGCGCGATGCTGTCAGATCTAGGCCGCTCAACCGTCAGATTGACGATTTGTGGCGGTCAATGTGGGCTGCAGGCCGTGCACGCTTGGCACGGCAGCCAAGATGACTCACGACAATGTACAATGGTATGCGGTGGGCACAGCAGCTTCGGCGACATACCTAGGTTACCTTGGGTGGGTGTATCTCGACATCTCGACTCATGCACACACACACACACACGCAAGGCCAAGGCCCTCGTTTGCCGGATTCTGGTCTTTCGACCGAGTAGGCGCTAGTGAGCTCAAGACGATGACGATGACGATGAAATATGCTGAATATTCTGTAGTCCCGTACAGCTGGCAGAAACTCTCTGCCACTTCCTCTTCCCCGTCAGTCACAGCTCGACAAAAGAGACGAGAGACAAGGTTAGGAATTCATCCTTTCCTCCATGATGCAGAAAATGACAAATTGTGCGTATCGACCTTGGCACTCGGCGTTATGCCGCCCAGTGGGGCCTGTTAATCTTGAGTCCTTGGACTTATTAATCTCACGACTAGTGTCTTCCACCTTGATGTACGGAGCACGCACTACCCGAACATTGCTGTCTTTTGCGATGCAAGGAGGGTCGGAACATGCTCTTTGACGACCAAATTGCAACGAGTCATGCCGCTGCAGTTGACTCTACTCAGCTTCCCGATTTGGATATGCAGCTTCTCTTCCCATGGCACTCCCAGTCCGCTTTCTGTCCCATCGGGGTGGAAGCTGCAAGAAATCAAGAAAGGGACTGGGATGTTTGGGACGAGACATCAGATCTATTTCTCGCCTCATTTGTCGCCCTTGCAGTCAATGCTTCGGGCGGCAAGTAGGATAAATTATATTGCAGTAGCATTACACAAATCACGTCAAAAATGCAAAGTTTGTTCCAAATGCGTGAGACGTATGTCGCCCGAGCTGCATCGTCGCAATACAAGATGCTCAGTAACAGTAGCAAATGCAAAAACATGTTTCGCATCGGCGACGTGTTGTCCGTATATACTTGAAGGGTTTGGTTGTGGTTCAGTGACGACATGGTCCCTGCTTTTGTATGCAGGGCGGCAGCTTCGACCAGCCTCAGACTCTTAGGTCGGGACAGACTTGGTCATGTGAGCTCATGTGATGCTGGGAGGCTGCGATTCATGGAGAGTGGCAGGACTGACGTCAAATGACGGTGGCGTGCCGAAGTCGGATCCGCCAGATCGGAAAAGCAATCTTGATACACAAACTTAATCTCTCCTGTTTGCACCACGTGTTGCAATGGCTAACGTGGTCAAAGCTCAGTTGGAATTGCGAGCTGAGCGCACGTACCGACCGATTCATCAAGGTTGAGGCAGGCAGTATCCAGAAGTCAAAGCTCCACCAGGGAAGGTGGTACCACACACACGTGGCTGTCAAGGCTGTCTGTCAAGCCGTCAAGCCATTGAGCCATTGAGCCATGGAGCCATGGAGTCATTGAGTCATTGAGTCATTGAGCCATTGAGCCTTTGAAGCCATTGAGCCTTTGAGCCGTTGAGCCTTTCAGCCGTTGAGCCGTTGAGCCGTTGCGCCGTTAATCCTCTCTCTCTCTCGTTCAACAAACGCAACGCATTCACGGCATCATGCGACATGGATGGGACGCGCTAGGAATTACCATTACCGACATCAGTACCGCCATCGCCATCAGTATCCGATCTATCTAGGTACCTCCCTGTCTTTGTGGCAAGTGGGGCCAATCGCAACTGCACCTTCGTGCAGTAGTCGAGGTATCCAAGTGTGCAAAACCACCACGACGAGACAAAGAAGCAACTGGAACATGAGGAAAACACACCTCCGAACAGCTTGGCCTAGCTCCACCTGGTAGAGGGTCATCACCACCTTCTAGAAGTCTGGGAACCACTCTGCATGTCCCACACCCAAGCACGAGGACCGACCATCAAACTTTTGTCCCCATCATGCCTGCTTTGCACCGCGCAGGCAGATTACAAACCCCGGCAAAGGTTGGTGGTTGGAACTCATCGAAGCAACGCTTTAAAAAATCAAAACTTGGAAACACATACAATATTCCTTAACAATGGAGCCAGTACATGGATTTTTCTTTCCTTTTTTTTTTTTTTTCTTTCTTCCCCTCTCAGCAATAGCACCCGCACAATGGTCTGTCATAAAGTAGAAATGGACAAGAAAAAAAGCAGCCTGCAAAAATCAATCGGCCAAAGTGTGCTGACATACCAGTGGCGCGGAAAAAAATAAAAGAAAACACGGAGCTGCGGATCATAACCGATCGCGATCATTCCGCACGATGACCATTTCGGAATTACATGTTGCAGACACAAAATTGCTGGCTTCGAACAGCAGCCTATAAAGAGAGTGAGATGTGACGTGTACGATCCGACTACCCGTCCTTCCCAGGTAGGAAGCCATTCCCGCGAGCCTGTCCAGCCCAACAAGGACCAACTCCGAGAACAATGTTGGCTAGAGCAGGAAGAGGAAGGAGGGAGGGGTGGACGCAGTAGTCTCCCTTCGTTGACATCCTCGAGTCTTGTTGCTCTACAGTCTGTACATGGTGTACATGGAGGCATAGTTATGCGACTCCGTTATCAGGGTAGGGAAGGAAGGCCAGTCGGCGCGTCCGAATGTGATCCTGGCTTTTATCACGAAAGATAACGTGCTCTGGTTCATGGATTCCACATGAGAGAAGCTGAATATCGAAAGGGACCCAAGCAGGACCCAAGCAGGACCCATGGTTGCATTGTAGGTAAGCGGATATGATGCTATCGTTGTCCATATGCCGGACTAGAGGAAGCTTTCCGCCGGCATGCTTTACTACATATTTCACCCAATCACAGACCAGAACTGCTCTCAAGGCTACGTGGTCCTCCATGTCAGCACCATCATCATGACTTACACGAGTCCATGCCAACACCAGCAGGATGGGTTTAGTTCCGGATCGAGATACGACAAGAGGAGATGGCTTTGTTCTCGTCAAGGCACCCCGGAGGCGAGCAGTCACCGATCCACTCCAGGACCATGTTTCAGGCCACAAGACAGCATCTGTCAGTTGTCAAGATGACGTTTTTTTCCCCCCTGTCTCTCTTTTCATTTTTCTTTTGTCACAAAGGGGAAACCCGCCCATGTTGCTCGCCAAAAAGGGCTGAACATTTTTTTTTTTTTTTTAAAAAAAAAAAGTTGTGTGATTGCGGACGTCCAGGGAGGGAGAAGATGCCGCCGCAGCGGCAGCCGTTAAGCCAAGCTCTTCTTCTGCCTGTTCGTTGTGACTTGGGTGTGTCTCGTGGTCAGTACTACTGCGGGAAATATCAGGGGGAAGATGGTTCACATTGGAATGAACAGAAAAGTAATAAAATAAAATCATGAAACCGCGAAGCAGAGGGCTCGTGTAAGCGTGCTGACACGAAGCACGTTTGACCGGAGCATGGAGGCACGATGAAGACAAGAAGACAAGAAGACAAGCAGAGCACTGGTAGCCAACACTTGTGACTCGCGGCAAGAAATGTGCTTCTACACCAGGTGGACCGACCAGGGCTTCTCAACCTTTACAACTTGCCTTGGAGAAACCCCCCCCCCTGCCCTGTATGATTTCAACAGTGATAGTTTTTCTTTCACAGGTATGGAGTAGGTCTGTAAGCTAAGCTGACGCTTCATGGCGATACGCGAAACTCCCACATCATCTCGGCGGTAGCTAAGCAATAGATATATATAAAGTTTCATCGATGTAACATGACAAAAGAGAGAGGATGGCTCTAGGCATCCCCTCTCGCGAAAATGACTTGTAAAAAATCACTCAAGGGGAGGGAGGGGGGGTTGATTGGGTGTTGGGACCCGAAAACCCGTCTGGCTCGGCCTCGGGTCGCGGGCAAGATTTCGATATGAACTGGTACCAGTATGTAAAATGACTGGTGAGAGATTTCGGGTTGAGTCGTGGAGAACTTCTTATCCCAGGTCTCAAGCCAGGAGGTAGGGCGTCAAATTACATGGTGGTGCCGAACGGGGTAATGGGGGCGGAGGCCATCTTGACCAAATCTGTCCCCCCTGCGAGGGGCCTGGCCTGTTGTCACATAAGACAAGGCCAAGTCCCGTGTAATCTGTCATTCTCCTGGCCCCGCCCCACACGCATGCCTGGATAAGAGAGAGAGAAAAAAAAAAAAAATAAAAAAAAGGCTATCCGGGCAAAATGGACTAGAAAAGCCACATGCGGTTCAGCCCCCATCCCCATCTCCATGCTACATCACCTATCCCATTTTCCAAGGGGGGGGACATGGATATGGACATGGACATGGACATGGACTTGGACTTGGTCGTGGACCCGGCACAGAACCTGCCACCTCGCCCTCCTCCCTTGCCCTTACTCTTGACAGGGCCATGGCCATCATGAACCCATAAATTTCGAGAGCTTTCCCGAGTCAGTTCCCAGCGCGGGCAAGTCAAAGCAATCGGGGTGAGGCGGGAACGCCAGGCTGCCGGCCACCTAATCGGGTAAAGCCCGGGGCGTAGAGGGCAAGGCAAGCCTTGGATCGCGAAAAAGTTTAAACGCCCAAACCTGGTAGGAGCAGGCTGATTTTGCTTTTGCTTCCATGTACAGAGTGATGTCGCAGCTGTCAGAGCGCTACAACTTGAGAAAGATGGCAGAGTTTTTTTTCTCTAATTAGTCTAGAAGGAAAGCAATATTAATTCCCAGATTTACCAAAAAAAAAGTTAATAAATCAATAAATAAAAAACCTTAGCAAACCGTTTTTAGCCTATCAGAAATGAATTCTGGCGGCGGCATGGGGGTCCCACTGGGCCTTTGCCCGATTGGGGGGCCCGCAGCTTCGGATGTTCCGCGACTTGAGAAGAGTCAGGCTGCCAAGACCCCCAACCCGCCAAAAGTCTCCTCGAGAGATCTGGGCAATCCTTACCATTAATCGCAGGCCCTTATATGTTAATGTTGTTTGTATGTCTGTATGTGTTTATCTGTTTTTTTTTTTTTTTCGTTTTTTTTTTTCTCGCGCATTAGCTGCACTAGGGGCAGGGGAGGGAGGGGGGGAGGGTGTAAGATTAAGACTCGTTACAACAGAGAGGTAAAAAAGAAAAAAAGTTTAAATCTGTCGATTTTGAACACGGTTTGCTCCTCGATGACTCCCTTCTCCCAGAACCCATGTCGGTGAGATTGGCAGCCAGGAAATAGTCCTCTTTTTTTTTTTTTTTTCTCTCTTTTTTGACTGGTACTGGTGGGAATACTGACTGGGGGGGGCGTCGAGAGAGATAAGCATCGTACAGGCGATACGCGGATGCGGCATGGAAACTGTTAGTGAAGAGAAACAAGAAAAAAAAATTACTATAGAGTAGTATAGGGCCGGAGGGTCTTTTGAAATTAGGCTCTCTCTTTTTTTTTTTTTTTTTTTTCGCATAATTAGCTAAAGACTCTATGCTAATGTCTTGGGACAAGCCCTGATGGCAAAGGTACGTAGACAGAGATCCGTCTCCGTGCAGGCCCCCGATTCGATCATGGCGCCTTTTCCAATATTCAAAAGTGGAAACAGAGTGGGGCGGTCGCTTGTAACGGGGTGAAGTCCGGGTAGCAGCATGTAAGCGGAAATAATAATAATAAAAAAAATTTCTGAAAAACTATATAAACTATGTACACTATAAACTAAAAGAATGAATTGCAGACCGAGGTCGGTCCACTCCCAGGCTGAAGCATTCAGCCGTAATGCACAGCGACCACCGAAGCAGAGAGGCAGGATGAATGTTCCATGAATCGAGCAACAACTCGTTGCAAAGAGAATTACTAGAGTCATGACCATGACCGATTGGAATGCCATCTCGAGACAGACGACGTGGTCCCCACCCTACCATGCGGTGGGGTCCGAAGGCTTGACGGCGACGAGCCAATCGCCCAGCCATCTCGGTTGGCTCTGCCTTGCTTGGGGGTGCACGCCTTCCTACTCGGCCTACAGTCACGCCCCGCGGCTCGGGCATTGGCGCTGTGTGTTTATTTTTATTTTTTTTTTCATTGAATTTTTTTTTCCTGACTAATAGGCATGGCCTCTCTCTCTCTCTCTCTCTCTCTCTCTTTCTTTTCGCATCGCGGTAAATTTTGCCGGTCCCAGTTCCAGTCCCAGGTCCAGGTCCAGGTCCAGGTCCAGGTCCAGGCACATCGAACACAGATGGGTTTGTAGGGTTACTTCGCGCAGTTCCAGCAGATGGATCACTCCCGGGCATCCTGGGCGGCCCAAAGATCGACCACGAGGTAATTAGATCTCGAACTGACTAGGCCGGGTCATGCGGCTTTAGCCAGAGTGAGTACCTAGGACCTCCCCGGGGCAGCCTAGCTACGTAGTGAGTGTGGGGATTCGCCTTTTTCTCTTTTTTCTTTTCTTTTTTTCTTTTTCTTTTTCTTGATACTTGGCCCTGGCAAATCGCTCGGCATCGCTCGGCATCGCATCACCAGCTGAAGGCCATGGAGCCAGACTGACAGAGGGCAGAGATGCAGAGGGAAGAGGAAGGAGGCAGTTTGACCCCTCCTTCCCCC
>JFZS01000325.1:0-27597 GCA_000709145.1 Balansia obtecta B249 | reverse complement strand
CCCCCCCTCTGCACCAGCCCGCCCGACGGATTTTTGACTGAAAACTGCCAATGTCCAAATGTCCAGGAGGCCCGCCCGCCCCCTTCTCCCCTTCTCCCTCTTCTCCTTTCTGGCGGCCGGGGTGTGCTTTTAACACGCCAGGTCTGACGTCTAGACGTGCGGCTAACCGCTGCCGACTCTGGTGTGGCTGATTTGCTTGTGAATTACGGACTACAACCGAACATGGACAAGTGGTTTTCTCTGTTGTAGCTTTGTCCATCACTCGCCATCAGCCTTGAAGACCCGTATTGTGGAGGGAGAGCTCCGCAACAACGTCGACGGCCGAGGCGAAGGCGAAAGGTGAGACGTGGCTGAACCCGTCCGTGATTGCGGCCGCCTACGCTGAAGGGGGCGTAGCCATCGAAATGAAGCTTTTTTTTTTTTTTTCCTTCTGAAGAATTCTCGGTTGATGAGCTCAATCGTCTGCCGATGGCCACTTGCGGCAAGTCAAGCTCGGAAAAATAAAGAAATGTCGTCGTATTATTGCCTCCAAATGATGGATGGTCACGTCTCACCATTTAGGAAGAGAATAGAGGACCAAAGAATGAGCAACTCTACTTGGTCGGAGAGAAATTTCATGAAAGAGTTTTTTTATTTATTTTATTTTTATTTATTTATTATTATTATTATTATTATTATTATTATTTTTAATGGCTACATAGCCTCCTGGCTAGGTACCTAGGTACCTGGTAGCAGCTTCATATGAGCGGCCCCGTAATTTACGACCAAAGCGCATGATTGGACGCTCCTTTTGAAATCTTTTGTTTCATCTCGATGATTGGCTTGGCATACTATAGCTCATCCATGGCGATCACACGACCCCTAGTTATACCTCTACGATTTTGTTCTACGTGCAACCGGGCTTGAGTCCCCCTTTCAACCACGCTACTTCTTCTTCTCCAACCAGTCCCGCTGCCATGCGCCCTGTAGGGATCGTCGTGCTTTATTGGCAATAGCGTCGACGTGTCCGCAATCCTTGCCAGAGAGTCCCGCCCTCGATCACGGCAAACGATTTCGTGCATGCCGTCGAGATAATCCGGTTGTGATGGCATGTTTGTGCCCGCGTAGACGTGTCTTGTCTTTTGAACGTGCCTGCCGATCCCGAGTTTGTGCTCCGTGGGCTGAGGATAGATTGCAACGGGCGGGCTGTAACTTGTATGCGTCCATGGAACTAATTGAGCGTCTGAATGCGTTGCAATTGGCCGGCCACAACAAAGCACGGCTTGCGTCATGTCTACTTTAACAGAGTATACCGCACTTTATATACGCACCGGGTATTATGTATGTGCTGCCCTCGTGCCCCACCACTTTAGTCTTTCTTTAGTTTGACCTCGCAACAACAACCTCGAAACCCGCAAAGCTGGCTCCAAAGCCTTGCGCCAAGTCAAAAAAGTCCCCTTTCCTTCAGCCTACTAAGCATGGGCACAAAGGGCTCCCCCTTGATACTCCAAAAAAAACCCAACCCGTCAACGACTTCGTCCTTTGTCACGTCGCCGCTTTCGACAAACCACCAGCCGAACGCTATAGCCAGTCGCGACGATGCGATGCATACTACCAGATGACCGGTCTGGCAGCCCGCAGAAACTGTATTCGCAATTATTCCGCAGTGGCGTGCTTGCAGGCTGGGGCTGCTGGTCACCAAGACGGGATGATGGGAAGCTGTAGTCTGCTTTAATACCTCGCGTGCACAGAGCTATATCTTTAGTTTCTGCATAGCTCCAAGAAACCAAGTGGGATTCTGCCGACGTTGAACAATGCCAGAATCGTCGCGTCGCGTCGCCACAATTCATAGTCGGCTTTGTTTTTATTTTCCTTAAAAAGAGAGTAGCCCGGGCACTAGACGTCGTGGAATATTGTCAAGACCATCGGAATCTCACCGCTAGCCAGACCCAAACGCCCCGTTGGTCCGGGATACGGCGCGTACAAAGTCGATAGGCTACGAGCAGACAGATCCTAGATCAATCATGCAGGCAATGTTCCAGACCTCGTCGACAAAGAGGTCACTTGGATAAAGATCAGTTAAAGCAAGCACAAACGGGCCATTGTCAAGGTCTGCATGGGTCTTGTACACCGTTCCATGTCCATTCCACACCAGGCACGTTCCAACATGGCACCACCAAGATAAAAAAAAAATACTCGACGAAATTTTCTTCTTTTTTTTTATAGACTCCTCAAATCAGCCCGGTTGCCCAAAACTGTCTTTTCATTCACCTCGTCGTATTTTTTCAACAATAGGCTTAGGCTGGTTGACCTAGGAATCCAGCTGCACGTAGTTGGACGGGAAGAGACCCGCCTGGCCGTTGAAGTGACCGAACCACCAGTCCTCATCTGGGAATTCGAGGTTCGTGATTTTGGCGTCTTCGGGGAACGACAGTTCTGTGATGAGTCTACTTGTTAGTGACTTGTTTTTTTTTTTTTTTTCCGGGCATGATAATTCGACCACTTGAACATCTTCTCTCCACTTACCATTGTCTTCGGCGGCCTCGTAGTCATACAGAGCCGTGGCAGTCGGTCCAGCTGCAGGTTGTGCCTCCGCCGCCGCCGGACTAGGGGCACTCGGCACACTTCGAGCTGCCGGCTCGGGTGCTGCCGCAGTTTGCTCTTCCTCAACTAGTTCTACGTAGTTGCTGGGGAACAGACCACTCTCGCCCAGATGATTCGTTCCCATCCACCAGTCTTCGTCTACCATGTCAATGTTGATGATGTACTGGCCCTCAACCAAGTCAATCTCATTCCCCTCCGCCTTTTCATAGTCGTACATGACCACAGCCCGGTGTCCACCTGCCGCGGCATGTTCAGAATCATCATGTTGAGGCTCTTCTGCTTCTGGTTCCAAAGCTTTGGTGGGGGCGGGTGGCTGTGCCTCTTGAGCCGCCGGCATGGGAGGCGGCAGATTTCGTCGCACTGGCTCCGGTTCATGAGCACGGGCCACAGGTGCGGCTACGCGTATCGGTGAAGGTTCTCGCTGAGGTTCTCGCTGCCCGGCTTCCGTACCATAAGCCGCGGCTTCTGTCTCCTCTCTATCCTCTTCGTCAGTTGGAGAGGGTCTGCTCGGAAGGCCGGGCAAAGCAAAGCCGCCTGATGGGCGAGAGCTGTCGGGAACAGGTGGCGGAGGGGCCGAAACATCTTCGTCATGTTTCGGTGCAGACGGTGACGGTGTCGAGCCAATGAGGGATGCATCCTTGAACCGATCTCGAAGAGCAGACACCCCTCCAGCTTGGTCATCGGCTTCTTCTGGCGCTCCCCGCGGAAGGTCACCGGTGCTCTGCTGAGACTTAACATCTGCCGGAGCGTCACGCGAATAGCCAGGAGCTTGCACTGGTGCCCATGATTTCCCAGAGTAGCCGCTCTTCCAACCCTCTCCTCCGCTTTTCTGGACGGCAGGACCAGAGAACGAGCCATGTCCAACGTCTGAGCCACCTCTCTCGCGAGCTTTCTTCTCGGCCCAGAGTTGTGCCGGGGTCTTGCCTCCTTGATCGGCGAAAGTGCGACTGGCGGCACCGACAGGAGGGGCTGCGGGCACGGCTGGGCCGCCGAATCCCAATCCGCCGGGCGTTGGGGCCTTTGTGCCAGTAAACGTCGAGGCCCCTCCAAATTTGTTGCTAATCTTGGGCTTCGGCATCGAGGTAATCCGCTCTGACTGGGCTGGTTGGGAAAAGGCGGCAGCCCTCTCGGCTAGAGGCCTAGACTCTGCAGCATCGTCCTCCTCTCCCGTGCCGGCTGGCTTCTGAGCCCTAGCCCTAATCGCGGCAATATCGACTTTTCCCACGGGTTCGTATACTCCTCTAACAGGCGCGGGTCTTTCATCGTCTTTATTCTGTGCAGCTGCTCGAATAGCAGCAATATCAACCTTGCCAACTGGTTGGTAACCGCCTCGCACTATATCGGTCGCTCCATCGGCGGCTAGGCGGTTTCCCGCCTCAAATCCGGAGGGCTCTGCTTTTTGCTTTGTGAGCTCTGCCATGTTGACTTTCATAGGCTTATATGCGGATTCCACCTTTTCGATCTGGGTTCGGGTAACTGGCGGGGCATCAGCACCCCATCCATCGTTGTCCACCGTCTCATCTCGTCGAGATCGTGCAGCAATAAGAGGATCGACTGCCCGCCCAGCGCTGGAGGAGGTAGGAGTAAACACGGGCTTAGACTTAACAGGAGGGGGGGCTGGGCGAGTCACGGAGCCGCCGAGCCCGCCAGCGGAATATTTAGGGCCGGATGCATCAGCTACTTTCTGCATGATTGCTTCAGGCTCGAGATCGCTATCGGAGCGGGCGGTGATCTGAACGTGATATCCGTGTAAAACTTTGGCTACGGCAGCCGTGTGGCTAGTGAAATATCCTTTGGTGCGCTCGGGAACACCGCCACCACACCATGCAATGAGGATGTTCTTCGGCAGGGATGTATTGGGATCCTTGACTTTGACAAACGCGAACTGAATGCGTCCCTCGTTGAAATCTTCAATCAAGTCGGCCAGTTCGCCGTCTGCATGTTATCCTCAGCGTCAGTACTTGTCGCAAAGAGGAGAAGCAACGGGAGGCTGAAACTCGCTCGGCGTACCTCCGGTGCTCTCGACCTTTAAAATACTCTCTTTGGAGCCGGTATCTTGGAAAGCGCTCATCAAGGGAGCCTGCACTGAAAACAGCGCCCATTGGGCGTGCGTGGGCGAGGCAGAGGATGGCGGCGGACCATTGACGACGCCGTTGTAGCTGCTTTTTATAGACGGTCCATTGATGGACAAATTTAGCGATGCCATGATGGTCAACTACGGCCGAGGCCGAGGCCGCGTGTAGAGACGGTCGAAAGGGCTGACGAGAGATGATGACGTTGCTGGAGATGAACTAGATCACTCAGCTCTTGGGCTCCTCGGGTGCGGGGGAGGAGAGTCCGGGTCGGACCAATCTGTGCGGAGAGGCGGTAGACGGCAACGTTGAGTGATTGAGGCCTTGCCGGGGGAGATTGCCGCTGGGGGAGATGTAGGCGGCGGAAGGGGAGGAGATGGATTTGAACGGGAGGTTCGTGAGACGAAAGGATTATTATAACTTGGGAAAGTTGTGGTGGTGCTTGGCTTGTCAGGCGGGGCGGGGCAGCGCAGAGCAGCGCGAGCAAATGGGGCGCCCAGCTTCCTGCTCGGGAACCTGAACTGTGAATAAAACAAAACGAACAACAGCCCCAGTGTCCCAGCGCCCCAGCGCCCCAGTCTGCTGACGCACGCTTTTCGTCTGGCCGTGACCAGGATGACCCAGGGGCTCAACCCAGCTTCCGTCGGAGGAGGCTGTTGTAGGCCTCTGCGAACATGGGCAGGCATTGGCAGGCACTGGACACCAGAGGCTATTGTATCGTGTATCGTGCATCGTGCATGGCCAGGGCCTGAGGGATTACCTAACAGCAACTTTGTCGAAACATCAAATCAATCTTTTCGCATTCGAAGGATGAGGAGGCCTTTTCCATTCAGACGGCTTCTTGTGCTTCTTCTACGCAGATTCCATGCTAATTTTTCAAGATTGTATACCGGCTACGGAGTTGTATATACATGATGAGGTCGAGGAGGAGTCGAGGAGGAGTCGAGGAGAGAAGTCGTCGACGCCGGGAAGAGCCCGCTGTACAACCCACTGTACAACCCACTGTACAACCCACTGTAGAGGCCTCCCACTGAGCCCTGACAAATTGCCATAGGGGCCTTTTATAGCGGATTCCTTCCATCATTAGCGTGTTGTCTACATACCCATCAACTGAGTTCTCTTTTCGTTTCCGAGTTGCTCCAGCCTAAAATTGCCCCGCCAAATCGAGTCCTGTTTTCCTTCCACATCGCAATCTCGAAATCCTCCCCCCTCCCCCGCCGTTAGTTAAACCCCGAAAGCTCGCCACTATCTCGCCGGACTTGAGTGCTCACTTCTGTCTGCATCGGGCATTTTGTCATATTGCAGCTGTCATCATGTCGACAATCACCGAGATCGCAACGCCCGCCCAGTGGCAGGAGACCTTGACATCACTTCCACCGTCCACCCTGCTTGTCGTCTCGTTCCATGCTCCTTGGGCCGCTCCATGTGCCCAGATGGCCACGGTTTTGTCGACCTTGGCCGCAGAGTATCCCGTCACGGAACCGCCAGGCACGAAGTGGGTGTCCATAAATGCCGAAGAACTCAGCGACATCAGCGAGACGTACGACGTTACCGCCGTTCCTTTCCTCGTCCTCATCCGCAACGGCCAGGTCGTCGAGACGGTCAGTGGGAGCAGCGCTGTAAAAGTCAGAAATGCTATCGAGACGCATGCTCAGAAAGACGGCCGCGCATCCGCCACGGCTGCGGCAACTACCAACGGCACCGCGCAGATGGATGCGCCAGCCAAGGCTGACGACGTCCACACCGACCCAGAGAAACAGAAAGAAGAGCTGTTCAAGCGCCTTGGTGACCTTGTCAAGGCAGCACCGGTCATGCTATTTATGAAGGGAACGCCTAGCTCGCCCCAATGCGGCTTTTCGAGACAGATGGTAGGACTGCTCAGAGAGAAGTCGGTGAAATACGGCTTCTTCAACATTCTGGCTGACGACGAGGTTCGTCAAGGCCTGAAAGAGTTTGCCGACTGGCCCACCTATCCTCAGCTGTGGATGGATGGTGAACTCGTCGGCGGTTTGGATATTGTACGTCCCTTGGCGTGATGCCGTCTTTTTTCCATCTCGCCATATGATGCTAACGTACGATTTTAGATCAAGGAAGAGTTGGGAAATAACGAGGACTTCTTTAAAGCCTACAGTGTGAGTGGGTCTGCCGATGCCGATGCCGATGCCGATGCCGATGCCGCTGCTTGAGGGTGAGCTGCTCGAATGCGATGAAAGCAGAGAGAGATGCGTCATGGAGTGCATTTTGCCATGAATTCTCAGCCCGATACTACAGGAATGCCACAGCCATCACTGTCTTGTGTGGAGGTTGAGCAGATGGGACTTGGTGGTCGCTACTGGTTGAAGCAACGGCGCAGAGGGGAATTTGGATCAAAACTGGATGGCCACGGCGTATGCGTGTAGTGCGTATCGACGATACCCAATGAATCAATGCATGAGCTTTAAACGTTCCAAATCGCGGGCTTGGGTTGGTTTGTCCATTTCACGCTTAAAGTGTTGCAAGGCACGTTGGCCAGCCACTTGGCAGATGATAGGGAAATGGAATAGCAAAGACGACGCTAGCGTTGAAGCAAAAAGCAAAGATGTATGGAACGCGAGCTATTTAGAGATGGGAGGCAATTGACCAGTTTGCGCTAGGGGGGAACTTGAGGCCCCCACCTCGGCGACGAAGTGATTGAAGTATCAAAAAGGGACGTAAAAACGGAGTAGACTGCCCTCATCCTCATCGCGGCTGAGGCGTCAGAAAAAAATACAAGTGAACAGGAGCCATTTCAACGGCTGACAAATGGACGGGCAGGGGGAGATGTGTACTGATGGGGTCGTCGTCGGCACACGAAGCCGGACTGGTTGCCGTCAATCGTGGCAAGATTCAAGCTGACGATCCTTTCAATGCCTCCTCATCTCATACCGTCCTTTCTTTTTTTCTTTCTTTTTTTCTTTCTTTTTTTTTTTCTTCGCTGCCCTTTATTCCCGTTTGCTGACGAGTAGACAAAAGGACGGGGCTCTACTCAGTCCGTTTGCCACTTCGCGACGCCGACCAGGATTTGCGATGGCGTATAATTAGCACCAGGTGATTGCGCGCATCTCTTCATTACTGCCTTTTGATTCCCATCCATCCCGTCGTGCAGATTCCGGAAGTGTCTTGAGCTCCACCCAAGACACACACACACACACACACACACACACACACACACACACACGCACGCACGCACACACACACATTCACAGTCACACTCACTCACAGCCACTCACTCACAACCACTCACTCACAACCACTCACTCACTGCAATACATACGCATACGGTGGGGTGGGGCCCTCGAGTCCCCGATGCGCCTTCCCAACCTAAACCGGCCGTTGCTTTTCGAGCTCCTTCTCATCATACATCTTCTTTTTCTCTAATCCAAAGAACATCGGCCTCGATTCTGGTCACGACTCCATCTTTGTAGTCCTGTAATTCTCTGCTCCCCAAGCCCTCTCGCGGCCCGGACGACATTTTCGCGATTGGGGGGAGTGACCGATCGGGTTGTATATATATCTTTGGCATTTGTTGCTGTTGAAGTGGGAAACCGACACAGTGACTGACAATCAAGACTTCATGAAGGCGGGCTCTGTGGACTTGAATCCGGAGCAACGCTTTCGGCCGCTTCGCTTCTCACTCTCTCCTTCTCCTTCTCTCGCCAAAATCAGCAGTTATGACGCCAACACCTCCTTCGACAACGTCGTCCACTGGCGGCCGGTCTCCGGAGGAGCATTTTCGTGTTGTTCGGAGGCGCAATCGAGTGCCCCTGAGCTGTTACCCGTGCAGGACAAGAAAGTAGGTGCAAGAAATGTTTCAACTCTTATCCGAGACCTTCGTGACTAACACGTTTTCCCTAGGCTGTGAGTTAATCGCGGAGAATAGAGTCGGTGCATGCATGTGTTAACCCGCGCAAAAGCAAATGCGATCGAAATCATCCTTGCAGTAATTGCACCAAGCGCGATGGCATGGACACCACTACTTGTTCCTACGCAGCTCCAGCCTCCCGCAAAAAATGCCAAACCCAAGGTGAATCCAGTCCCGATGACATGCAGAACAGGATAGACCGGCTCGAGGGACTGGTTCTATCGTTGATGCATAATGGAGCGAGTGTTGACACAAACGGTCGGCCAACCAGCATTTCCACATCACAATCTGTTACCGACAGCGGCTCTTCGCAACCCCGACAGCAGCGTGAAGAGGAGGCCGTGGTGGCTGATGACGAGAGCGATGTGGATGATCACCTGGCCAGGTCTATCGGAATACTGAAAGTTGATACTGACAAGGGCAAGTCCATGTACATCGGTCGAGAACACTGGCATCTAATTCTCTCCGACATCGCCGAAGTCAAAAACTACTTCACCAGTCACAAAAAGGAGTTGGAGACGAGTTACGAAAAGGTGCGGTCGTCCAAGCCCGCCACTGCCAGAGAGGGCCCAACGCTCTTGTTTGGGGCAGCGCCTGCTTCTGAGGCAGAGCTCAGAGCACAACTGCCGCACAAATCCACCGTGCTGGCGCTATGCAGTCGGTACTTCAACTCCATGGACCATGCCGTCAGTCTCATTCATGGACCGGCCTTTCTACAACAACTCCGCCATCATTGGCAAGATCCTTCCAAAACACCCATCATGTGGCTAGGCTTATTGTACTCGGTGCTGTGTCTCGCCATGCTGAGCTATCAAAATGTTGGCGATGAGCCGCCGGAATGGCGAGGTCAAACTTTGGAAAGGGCGGCGGAGTATCGGCTGCGCAGCGTTCAGTGCTTGATGAAGGCCGACTACACCAAGCCGGTAGAGTATACGGTGGAAACTATGCTACTGTACGTCTTTGGAGAGTATGCCACCAGATGGGACGCAGATCTGGGACTCTGGATGATGGCATCCTTGATTATTCGAGTAGCTTTTCGAATGGGATATCACAGAGATGCGAAATGGTTTCCATCCCTAACACCGTTCCAAGCGGTATGTACCGAGTCGCACTCGAGCTCATCATTGATAACCCCCAAAACACTCTAGACTCGGGGAAAATCTAACGCCTTGTGTAGGAAATGAGGCGGCGAACCTGGGCATTAGTTCGCATGGTGGATGTCATATTCTCTCACCAGGTGTCGTTGCCCAACATGATCTACGACCACGATTGTGATACGCAGCTGCCGAATAATATTTACGATGACGAGTTCAACCTCAACAGCAAGGAACTACCGCCATCACGGCCAGTGACGGAGGCAACTCCCGTTTCATACATGATAGCCAAGGCAAGACTCTATATTGAGCTTGGCAATATTCTCCAAGTAACAAACCGAGTGGACAAGGCAGTTTCTTACGATGAAATCATTCGGTTTGATGCCAAAGTTCGACAGATCATACAAGAGCTGCCACCACAGCTGAAACTTGGCTCATTGGCCGGTTCTCGGGATCCGGTTACGCTAATCATGGCCAGGTTCGGCATTGATATTCTAACGCAAAAGATCATGTGTCTTTTGCATAGGAAGTATCTATATAGGGCGAGGCAAAACCCAAGATATGCCCATTCGAGGAGGAGTGCCATCGAAGCGTCTCTTCGGGCCATGGAGCATTTGCAGACGCTTCATCGCGAGTCTCAGAGCGGCGGCCGACTGCAGAATGTCAGCTGGTACGTCAAGTCCATCGCAACCAAGGAGTTCGTCCTACCGGCTATGCTCATCGTTCTGGATCTTCACTACGATAACCTGGCCAGTCAGTCCGGCTACCTTGAGGACTCGGAGGGGGCATTCCGCTGGTTACCCGAACAGCGAGCCAAGATGATAAGCTCTCTGGAAGATGCGGCGATGATCTGGAGGAGCCTCGCGGACGGATCTGTAGAAGCGTACAAGGGCGCAACAACAGTAGAGATTATGCTTCAGAAGCTCAAAGAACCCATGGAGAAGTCGGCGGTGTCAGCTGATGCCCAGCCCCAAGTGCCGTCGTTACCCGTGGACAGCACAGCCATGGATCCGTTGATGCAGGCTTTTGGAGCAAGAACTATGCCCGAGGAGGGTTTGCCCGACTTCGGCACCGATCTCAGCCCTTTCACCAATAACAACAACAACAACAACAACAACAACAGTAGCAGCAGTGGCTTTATGGGAATAGAATCCAGCCTTGCAGCACCGACGCTGGGCGACTTCCCCGTAGACGGTGGGGGGATGAATCCTCTGGGAACCCAGTCGCCGTATTTGATGTTTTCCAACACTGGCGCGGCATCAGCATCCGGGCCTGACTTGACCGCCGATTTCGACTGGGTATGTTGATTTTCCAAGATGCTTTGATGGGATTATAGGCTCCGAGCTAACGTCGAATGTAGAGTGCCTTTGAGAATTACGCGCAGATGGCGAACTGGGGGGCAGACCAAAGCTTTCAAATCTACGGGGGAGACGGGAATGAGGAGAGCAATATGATGAATATGCAGTAGAGAAAGGTGTCGGGAATACGCCCGTCACGCTTTCTAATGTGCATGTACAATAAATGTTTCGGCCGACGAGCAAAAGCTTTCTGGATACCATGTATGTAACTTTACTTTTTTTTTTTTTCAAAAAAAAAAAAAAATCCCATGGCAAGATGTTTGCAGCCTACTCCGTCTGGTAACATTGCGGTGCGTACATTTCTCATTACCGGCACGTCGAAAGCATAAAGCGAAGCGGTCGATTCCACGCATACATGTACGAAGCCGATGCCATACCGTCTAGCCAACTACGCACAGCGACAGCAAAGTAAAGCATAGCGATCACGAGGCAAGGCAGGACCTCCTGTGGCCAAAGGGACGTCCATCGCTCTCGTCAGACACAACGGGACAGCTCCATACCACAACAGATGTGGCTAGAGATACAATGTATTGCAACGGCTTATATCTTGATCCAGGACTTTGTAGGCCGAGGGGAAATTGGTAAATACAGGCACAGGCATTGCCCCCGCCCCCCCTTTGCTGCTCCGAGCGGGCATCAAACTCCGCGGTGGTGTTACATTGCAAAAACAGTGTACAAGGTTACAAAATCTTTGGTGACTGTCAACTTGCCACGTGATTGCATACAAGTCATTCGTCATCCCTTTCGTGTCATCAAAAACCCTTTCCTCCCCCCTCTTTATCTTCTAATCCAGCATCACGGAAACGGAAGTGATAGGGGAACCCGTAATATGGAAAAGCCCCCAAACAATAGCTGTCACCCCAGTGACTCTTGGATCCCCCGCCCTTCCATTCTTTTCTTTGTTTCATGCGACGGAGGCCACTTGAAGATGGGCACCCCAATGCTGCTTGAACCGGTTCTTCTCTATAACACTTCGCCAATGATCTTGGCGGCTTCTCTGTATGTCTGGAGCAGGTTTTCGCACTTCTCGCGCTCCTTCTTCACGCCGTCGTCTTCGTACAACAACTCCTCAAATAGGCTTTCTTTATACAATTCGCTGACAAGACGATTTTGCACGACATCCTTGGAATGGTTGACCAGGAGGTGCATGATGGCCTTGGGAACTTGGTCGGCAATGGATTCTCGAACAATGTTGAAGTAGGACGAGATCAGCGCTCGGATGAGCTCCGTCTCCATGGCCTCACGGTCCGTCATGGCTGGCTCATTCGACTCTCCCTGGGAGGCGCGAGATTAGCAAAAGTGGAGCAGCATACAACCAAGTCATGTTCAAGTCACTTACGAGATGCGACGCTAGGCCATAGCTTCTTGAGGTGGGATCGTAGTCGTCGGTGTGAGTAGGCGGTGGTCGATATGGAATCTTTTCTTCCCGTCTAATGGACTGCGATATGCTCGGCTCGGACGTTTGGCTGATGTGTCTGGCCGCGGCGGCTGCTGCTGCGGGGCTTCCGGGCAAGGCATTGTTGTTGGCGATGCCATCTTTGCCGAAGAAGTAGTTGAGGAACGTGTCTCGGGCTCCGCCAAGTCCCTGGCCATTGAGGGGTGATGGAGAATGTGGACGAATGCCATTGACCGCCGCGGCTATGCTACCCTTGGCGCTCTCGTGGACAGCAGGTGATAAGCTGCGACCTGGTTTTGAGGCACTCTTGCGGGCGCTCTCCTTCTCGGCAGCAGCGCCGTCTTCGCCATCCTCGGTCGGTTCGCCGCCGCTGGGGCCGAGCTCTTTCAGCCGGCGCTTTTCGCGGCGGTCACGTTCCTCTTGAATCAACCGTTTTCGTTCCCGCTCCTGCTTGGCACTGACAACATTGCTCATTGCCGCTGCAGCGCCGAGGAAGTTGGGGTGGTTCGTGTTGATATATGCGCGTTGAATGGATATAAGAGATTCGACGTAGGAAGAAGCAGGACCCAACCGCTCGCGCAGTAGATCCGACACCGTCTCAATCAGCTTAGCCTGCAGTCTCGGGTACCGGGAAAGCTCTGTAGATCCACAAGTATGGCAGATCTTGATTAGTTCCTCGTAGACGAGTTCCACGCAACGTTGGCTAGGAATTTCCAGCAGCTTGATCTGAGGCTTGACGAGGAGGTCAAAGGCCATTTCGGGAACGAAGAGACTGGGTCGAGGCCCGGTAGAGTTCCGAATCGCCGTGCGAATATCCAGGGACGAGAGGTTCGAAGTTGGATCAATTGTTTCCAGGGAGCTTCCAAAAACCGAGTTGAAGATGTAGTAGATGCGGGCACCGCCACACAACTCTTTGGTGGAAATTTCTGAGGAGGTGCCGTCAATCGACGAAATGAAAGACGTTGCAAAGCGAGTCATTTGCTGCAATATCAGGGAACCTCTATGCTCCTTGCCGCTAAAATGCATGTCGCCGTAGCCGGCAAGCTCCTGCTGAGTCTGTCCCATTAACGTATTCAGACGAGCTTTGATGTCGGGCAACCGTTCTCGAATATGTGACATGAGTGTAGTATTCAACGTCTTGGCCAGGAATCGGGTACCGCATCGCGTCGAAATATTGCGATAAGCAGGGTGATGCTTGAAAAAGTCCATTTCTGCCTGCAAGGCTTCGTCCATGGGCTTATTGCCCTGGATGTCCTGCTGCGATCGGTTCACAACCCCAATAAATCCAAGCTTCAGGGGATACACACGTCCTGACAATATGTCAAGCGCATTCGTTCCATGATCCATAAGATCCAGCTTGGTCAGAACGCCAATGGTTCGTCTACCAAGAGGGTCCACATGCCGAGCCAGTTTCAAGGCCTCCGAGTTGACAATGTCGACGTTGGCGGGTGAGACGGCCAGAATGAGACTGTTGGGCTTGGCGATATATTCGGAAATGAGATTTCTCGTTTGCTTCTCAATGTCGGTAGGCTGGTCGCCGATAGGAACCTAGAACTTGAGAGTTAGACGATTTACCATTGGTCGAAAACGGCCCATCTGATCAGTCATGACCACAGTCTTTCTAAACCCACCTTGGTCAAGCCGGGCAAGTCGACCAGCGTCAGATTCAGAACATGAGGGGAATAGATCTTGAGGTTGATGGGCTGCCTGTTGATACCCTTATTGCTTCCTGCGACTCGAGCCGTTTCGTTCTCGATTTCTCGCTTGACGTCGGAAAAGTCCGTGAAGCGACGGTTGGGAATATGGTGGAATTCAGCCCATTCGGATCGGCGAGCAGCATCGGGAGACCTGTAGGGGTCAAGGGTTGGATCGGGTGCATTGTCATCCTCGGGGACGTTGATGAGCTGGAGAATTAGGGGCCGACGGGTGACGATGCCACTTCCTCTGGGGAGGAAGTCTCTGCCCACGATGTTTTCCAGGACAGACGATTTACCTGCCGACTGCGAACCAACGACAACCTAAGAAAACAGCATCAGTAACAGCTTCGACATCAGCACCAGCACAAGCATCAGCATCAGCATCAGCATCAGCATCAGCATCAGCATCAGCATCAGCATCAGCATCAGCATCAGCATCAGCATCAGCAACGAGCGGCGAACGGCGAGCGGTGGGCTGAGAAGAGCCTCTGGGCTGCATACAATCTGTGGCAGATCTAGGGAGTCGCTGCCGATGGTGTTGAACACCAGGTCTTGCAGTTTGTTGACGGTGCCGAGCAAGTCCTCGCCCAGGGCAGCCATGGCAAGGGATGTGCGTGCAGTCAAGACTGCGGCAGTAAGAGGTTGAACAACAAGGACTGGAGGAACTCGGGGGATGCTGAAGACGACAATCGCAGTTATCAGATGGGCGGGGGGCAGGCACGGTGCCCAGGGTGGATATGCGTTGCTATGCGTTGCCTTGCGTTGCCTTGCGCGTCGACATGAATTTGCTCCATGCGTGTTTCTTCTGAATCTTCAGAATCAAGAATCAAGGAAGCGCATAGATGGAGCTGGAGCGCGGTGTGACTGGCCGGCCGGCTTCACGTGTGGGCCGCCTTTACCTGCGTCAGGCCCCAGGCTCTCCGTCCGTCCACCGGCCGTCAGCCAGCCAGCCAGCTGGCAGGTAGAGAGAGAGAGAGAGAGTCAATTGTTTGTTCATGCATGCATCATGCGCATGCACAGACTTCGCGTGGCGCGTGCTCTCTCCGTCTCCGCCACAACCTTCGACAACAAGTTGCGTTCCAACTCTCGCATCGCAACCCGCAGTGCGGCCGTCGTGATCTGAAACCCATCAGATCACATAATACATAATTCTGCTCTTCCATCCAAACCAGCCATGAGCACATTCGGCAGTCCGGGGAAGCTGCCATCCACGAGACCCAATCCGTGAGTCGCCCGCTCGACTTGCGCCTGACCTGGCCTGTATCATCGTCCAAGGGAGGAAAATCAATTGAATCTGACATGCTCGACACTCCAGCCCACAACGAGGGAGCTTCCCACTGGACCATGATGGTGAGCGAGACCAAGGGAGAGTACACACCACGGCCCACTCTCATACTAAGAGAAACAACAAACAAAACCTGACATGCTAACGCGCGGTTGGTTTTTAGGCGAGTGCAAGGATGCTATGAGCAAGTATCTTGCTTGCATGAAGAAAGTCCGTGGTCTTAATGACGACGAGTGCAGGAACCTCGCCAAGGGCTATCTATCATGTAGAATGGACAGGTGGGCCTACCTTGATTGAACATCATCTGAAATTCGGGGCTAACCACAGTTTGCCTTTGGACATTGTTAGGAATCTAATGGCAAGAGACGAGTTTAAAAACTTGGGGTTTGCAGAATCAAGCAAATCGAGCCATAATCACCCGCCGACGGAGCCGCGTTCAGAGTCTGAAAAGGGTGAAAAGGGCCAATTGCGGTGGTAGAACAAAAGGTGTCGAGAAATGACGCAGTCGCCGCAGGTTGTCGGGAGGCATCCGATGTATTTTTTTTTTTTTTCACCTCTATTTAGACATGCCACAACTCACAAACTTCGACTGAGATGTTGGCGATGACGATTGGCACGTGCTGTGATTGGCTGCTACCCGACGAGAGTCCGAGTGATGCGTTGCCTAGTCAACCCCGCAGTTGTGTATGCGTCGGGTCTCGGTAGTGCCCCCCCCCCCCCGTACTAAACTGAAAGTGCCTGCCTGCACTTCTCGTCTACAAGTGCTTAAATTCTACAAGTGCTTAAATCTTAAATCCAACGCATTCAAGATCAACACATGGTAACTTTTCACTCTATCTGCTCTTCTTCCAATTCGAGCTGCATCATCTTATCGATGTTCTAGTGATTGGCATCCGTGCTTGTTTCCATATTCAGTAACTATTGTTTCCATATTCAGTAACTATCAACTGTTGGCTATTCTTCGCCATGAGAAAGTCGAGCGGAACCAAGACGCGGAAGGTCACTCCTCCGTCACCAACCTACATGTCCAACGATCAATTCGGTACGAGAGCCATGTTCTAACAATTTTCAGTCATAACTCTTGCTAATTGTCTTGGTCTTCACAGCAAGCTATCTTTCCGGCTTACGCTCCAGTCGTGCTGCACGTCCTGGTGGCGCCCGTCCTCTCCCCTCAACTCGAGGCCGTTCTAACACCATCTCTCGCTCAAGTCTTAATCGACACAGTATCAGCACTCTACCTCATCTATCCGATCCATCCGGCCCATCCGATCCATCTCCTCACCAACGAACAGCCTCCCAATCTCCAAGCATTGGAGGCACGAGTGTTTCTTCCCGCTACTCTACGTACAATGCTCCAGGGCGTGATTACAATCCGACTACTACTTCCGTGCCTTTAAAACCGTCAGATGTGGTCCCGACCGCGACTTACATGGAGCGTGGGCAAAGATGGATGGAGAAGGAGGAGGCATGCTCTCTTCGTGACGCCATGGAGGAAATGGACATACGAGACGGCTCTGGCAACACCCCCGACGAGGAGTCAAGAATCTACAATGCTGCTCTAGACGAGGCTGCGGAGCTCGTCTGGCAACACCAAAATGGATACAAGCCACCACGGCCAGATGGGCCGTATCGCTATCGGTCGCATCTCAGGCGGAACAGTTATGCGCATGCCCGTACCGCTAGTATCGGTACTTACGGAGACAGCGTAGCTCGTAGTCGGCCACATCGCGACTCTGCATCCCGATCTGTGTCAAGCAGTTCCACAGATAGCTGTGGCTCCATGCCCGAAAACCGGGCGTCTTCAGAATCTGCCACGTCAAACACAGCATTCGACAGGAAGCCCAAGACATATGGTAGCATTGGCAATGGGCTCGGGCAACGCTGCAGCAGCCTAAAGAGGAACATCAGCGGTGAAATTCAGCGTCCGTTCTCAGGTGACCAGATTTGGGAAGAACCTGAAGCTTCCGCTGCTGCTGTTGCAGCCTCGGCCGGTGGGAGAGCGTCGCCAGACAAACTGAACAGTAAGCCTCAAAGTCCTCTCAATAGAGGCTTGGCCAGGCAGGTCAAGGAGCCTGGGTCGGGGACCAAACTGCTAAACCGTGTTGAGATCTACCGAAACCCTCCAACGCAGTCTCGCAATCCCCATTATACAATCAACTCCAAATCTCCGGGGGTTGATGCAGATCCTAAAACGGAGCGCAAGAACGGAGTAGAGGTCCGTAGCGAGGACATACGCGCCGCTACGAGCAGGAAGTTGAAGGATCGCAGCACAAATTTACCGGAACCCACAGCCGTCAGCAACAGCCCAGGACGGCCGATTGTAAGCTTTGATAGTAATTGGAAAGCGCCGGAGGAGTCCACTGATGCCAATCCAGACCGGTCATCTGCAACTGCGCCACCGACCATCAGCTTCCCGTCGAAGCGGCGGCAAGAGGCGCTCAAGCCTATGGCTATCCCTTGTATCAATGTGTCTGAGGTCGACTCGCCGCGAGCGCAGCCCATGCCACCTCCGAGTGTTCCATCAATCTCTATAAACGGTGGCAATGATGACTTGAAGAAGAATAACATTCCGACAATTGCAACAGAGAACCGGTCATCAGCAAAAGATGTGCCTTCCATTGTGACGCCGGGCGACAAGCGAGCAGGCAGCGCACGACCCTTGCCTTCACCTTCAACGTCCAAAACACAACCTAGGGAGGTGCAGGTGCCTCGGGGCCACTGGTCCCCGGCTGTGGGTAGCATCGGGCGAGCAACTGCAACGTGTCATGAGTGCGGTTTTCCCATCGAGGGAAGGTTTGTTGCCTTGGCTGGCACTCAAGAACGCTTCCATCCGCAGTGTTTCAGCTGCTTCTGTTGCAATACGAGCTTGGAGGCCATGGAAATCAGTCCGGAGCCCGAGCCGATGCGGAAAGCTCGACTTGAGCGGATTCGGCGTCGAGCTGCTGGGGAGGCGCTGGAGGAGCTGCCTGGAATGACAATGGAAGAAGACGGCGACGAAAGGCTCCGCTTCTATTGTCATCTGGACTGGCATGAGCTTTTCGCGCCGCGCTGCAAGCATTGCAAAACACCAATCATCGGTGAACACATTGTTGCTCTGGGCGATCATTGGCACTACGGGCACTTCTTTTGCGCCGAGTGTGGTGATCCGTTTGAGCACGGCATGACACACATCGAAAAGGACGGCTACGCGTGGTGTGTCAAATGTCAGACAAGGCGAACAGAGAGACAGGCGCCCAAATGCAAGATGTGCAAGACTGCCGTTATCGGACAGTACATTCGAGCGCTGGGTGGGGAGTGGCATGAGGACTGCTTCCGCTGCGCAGATTGTGATGGGGGGTTCGATGATGGTCAGATATTCACGAAAGAGGTGAAGGGCGTCATGGTCGTCCTCTGTACAGACTGTCGAACCCGCGATCTGAAAAGATAGGGCATCATGCTTTTTGGTGTGAAGTCAGACACTTGTGACGTTTTATGTGGCGTTTGCTTTTGACGACGAGAATGGATCACTGTGCACCTGTATTTGGAATCGGAGCAGAGTAGAAGGAGCATTGGCTTTTTTTTTTTTCGAGAAGCCGTCAGCCCTGGTCTCAGTATTCGGTATCACGGAGAATCGCATGGCAGAATCGGATCGATACCGTTGGCATATACTGTGTGTGACAGGCAGAGTAATGCCGTCGCTGGAGCTCGTTTAATGGAAGGAACAAGGGTGTTTTCGTGACTTCATTATTGAACTTTGATTAACGTTAGAAATAAGAGAAGGATCGTCGTAACCCTTGAAATCTGTCCTGCTTAAGCCCCTTTCTCCGGAGACTAGATAAACCAGTGCGTATCGTTGTGCCTAGCTAGCACCTCCCTCGCAATCCACCATCCAAGCCACCGAGTCTGTATCGGATACATTTCGAAGTTTTGCGTCGTCTATGCTGCACCGCCGACTTGTTCCTGGTGCACTTCAAGGGTGTCACCGTCGGTCATTTCGAGCTGAGGAGACGAGAGTCAGGATCAGCACAAATGTCCAACAACCGCCACGCCAGGTTCCAGCGTCAGAAGGCGGAAATTCCGAGCGTCCCCAGTGACCACTCGTGTGATGACGCCAGATTTGATGACTGCAGAAAAGGAAGAGGGGAGGGAGGACACATACCGCGTCGGGTGTATCCGTCGGCTGGACGCGCGTGCCGTCGAACAAGAACCGCACCGAATTTGCCGATTTGCCCTGCCTTTCGCAAAAGGCATTCATCAACTTCTCTAGCTTGGTGCTCCGCTTAATCTTGAAAAACACCTCGTTGTTGTTGTCCGTGACCTTTATATTGATATGCTCCGGGCTGGTGGCGGGCGGCGCCGTTTCAGTGCGCTCCTGCGAGGTGCGTGCTTCGTCGTTGGACATGGTGGCGGGTGATGATGATTTTGGATAAGAAACGTGCTTTTCACGCCCGGTGGTTTTGAGTTCGGGTTCGGGAGGGAAAGGAGGGTGTGACTGAGATGAGTGGTTGGCTTCAGTTGTCTCTTCTTTAAAAAAAAAATTTTTTCTTTCTTTCTTTGCCCTTCCGGATGAACTGCTGTTATGTTGATGTTGGTATGAGGTTCTGCGCGCACGCAGGTGGGGGAGGAGGGGTTGTGATTGGAAGCCGGGCGCGAGGGGTGGGAGGTTTAGTCAGTGCCTGGCAGCTGCACGCAGACCGGCAAAAGTGGCCTGATGAAAGCTCGGGTACTGTTTTTTTTTTTGTCCAATAACAGACAACGATTACCCGGAGAAGATAAGCTGCCAGCCTTGTCTCCGTACGTACACCTCTGTTGCGCATCCCGCACCCTATCCATTGTCCCTACGTCGATATTGTCATCAGGCAAAACGTGCCTAGCGAGATATCTAGGCATTTCGGATACAGTCATGGTTTGTGCCCTTGAGCCCCGACGCAACTGGTTGTTACTTTACGGGGAGCCATGTCTGCTTCTGTGTACGAGGTTACTAAGAAGACGTACTGCGCTGGCAGTGTCCTCGAAAAAACGACGTTGATGCAAACCCGCCATGCCATCCGCGTGCCGTGAGTTCTTTCTCTATTGACCACATGTAACTCCAAGTTGACTCCAGGACCGCCAATGCTAACGGTTTGCATTTTTTCCTCAGTGCGCAATCCAGGGTAGGTAGACTAAAAACCACCTGCACCTCCAGGGTTCCAGACTGAACAAAAAAAAAAAAAAAAAAAAAAAACTTAGACTGCCTCACGCGAAACAATTACAAAGACGAACGTTGTCAAGATGTTGTGAAAGCCTTGTATGAGTGCTGCGATGCCTTCTATCAGAAATACGGACAAGACGCAACTAGTCCCAGCTGTCCCAAACCGAATCTGCTGCGGCTGAAGATTAAGCAAATGAAGGAAGGAACTTGAGACCAGACCAGACAAGATCATGTGTGTGGTTAAAAGGCCTATGGAATTTTTTTTTTTTTTACCTTCTTGTACCTAGATACCTGGGAGGAGAGAGGTATGTGACGCTCGTCGTGACTATGTCCGCCAGCATGCAGACTATGGCAACTGTTGTGAGGAGCGCCGGATATTATCTAGGCCATCATTGAGCGCGCAAGAGATCCGGAGATCTGAACAGGCATTGAGATGTCCTGTTCCGAGACTCTAATATGAATGCCGATGACATTATGTAGAGAAGAAGGAAGGGGAAGAGAGAAAAGAAAATCATGCACTGCTGATAACTGGGCAGCCTGCAGTGCGTGCCGTTTTGTTGCATATCGCACTAGCCGTGCCCTCCACTGCTCTTGTGTGGACAGGGGAGAGAGCACATGTTCATAGACGCGCCATCGCGGCTATTTTGCTTGTCGCTCTAAGGCGCCCAGCTTTTCTGTTTGTATTGGCCAAGCTTACAATAATAACCCTCGACAAAGTCCCTGTTCGCCGAAACGCAACCACGTCAATTCCTTGCCCGATTGCAGTGTGCACATTTCGAACGTTTGAAAACATCTCATCCACATAACATAGCGAGACGGTTCCTTGTCCCTTCAGCGATAGATCGTGGTGTCATGCCGACGCCAACCTGAAAGCTACCCCCCCTTCCCCCCCCCAACGAAGCAGACGGGTAGCATTCTGGGCAGATTGGCGGGCATCATCAGCGCTTCTGGAGTGTCTTGAGGACCCGAGTACCCCAGTCTACCAAGACTTCCCTTGCAATCATGGCGGCCGGCAGCAGACAACAACAATTGATGGGCACGGTCGTGCCTGGACCAGAAGTCGAAGAGTTTGCCAATGCATTGGACATCTGTCTAGCTCCGGGTCTGAGTGTGGCGGAGAAAAGGGCCCGGATTCTCGATCTTCCTCGAAAATATCACGAAAATGCGATTCGGCGGTTGGCGCATAAGCGACCGAAACGGGTTCGCGACAGCGCCGATGACATGGACGTGGATGTCGACGACCAGGACCACAATGGTAGTCCATCAGAACACTCAGACGAGGTGCGCCAGTTGGAAAAGGAGGTTGAGACTTGGGACCTGTTCAGACGTCTTCTACCTCTGCGGTATTCCGGTTCCGATGCAGAACCGGTGCGATTTGCTTCGCCATTTTCTGGTTCGAAGCCGACGAACCGCGAGTGCATCAACGAATTTTTAGAGACGAATAGTCTGGCTCTGGAACGCCGGGCTGTTTTACAATGGCTGCAAACGAACGCCGCAGCTGGACCGGACATCGACGAGCTTGCTCACGAACTTCAGCAGAATGCCGACCGGGGCGACATTATTGCGCACGGCTGGCTACATACCCGATCGCGTATCAAGTTGAGAAAGAGCGTCACGGCTTGGTCACAGTTGCTGGATCGTCAATCACCTAGCGTCACTGCAACGCACGTCAACTCGGATGGAGCGCCGCTAGTTACCCACCTAGACCCCGATGCCTCGACGAGACAGGGCCGCAAGCTTGAACCTCAGGATGACTACTTTGAGCGTGCCATCTGGCTTGGCTGTTTCGAGCACCTCAGACGGGGCAGCAAGCTGGAGGATTTACGAGAGTGGTGCCAAGAACGAACAGAGATGTGGAGAGCAGTGTCCATGTCCGCCATGCCTCTGTTGATGGATGAAAGGCAGGATACAGAGACCGGCGCCGACCCCGAGTCGCTAGCTTTGTGGCGACGTATGTGCTTGTCTTTGGCCAGGCAGGGTGGCTCAGACGACTTTGAGCGAGCCGTGTATGGCATCCTGTCTGGCGACATATTCTCTGTGGAAAAGGTGGCGAGGACGTGGGACGACTACCTGTTTGCGAATTACAATGCGCTTTTAAGATCACAGATTGATTCATACATGTTGTCGAAATGCTCACCCGAGATAGCATCCACATTAACACAGTCTTTTTTAAACTTTGACGCAGTGCAGTTCCACGGTGGCGATAATGACATCGAGTCGCGTCTCATCCGAGCCATCGGGTCAAATTCCCGGGTAGAGGCTGAGGCGAAGGAGCCAAACAAGGCTCTGCAGGCGTCATTCATCGCCAAGGAGCTTGACCGACATCTATATGAACAAGGCTTGGTGTTCACGGAATCAGCGAATGAGTTCTCGAAATCTCGCCTAATTCGGAAGGGTCTGGATGACGAGCCTGTGGCTGTGAAGAAGAGATACTTCGACCTTGACCAGCACAGTGGAATGCGTATTGCTGCCCACGTGTTTGTGCTCGTCTCGCTGTTGAATCGTTTCCAAATGCAGGAGTCGGACTCGTTCGGAAACAAGATTCCCGCAGATTGGCGCTTCTCGCAGGAGAATATTCTTGCTGCGTACACGGACTACCTCCGAAGATGCAACCTGCAAGAGCTTATCCCATTGTACTGCTCTATTCTGAACCCGCCGCGATGCTACGAGGTTCTAAGCTGGAACGTCATCGAAGAGGCCGATTTGAATAAGCGTATAATGCAGCTCAAGCTCATTAGAAGGGCTGGGATTGATGTGTTGACATTTGTCGAAATGCAAGCAAATCTTCAGTTTGACGAGCTAGACCAAGATCCGGATTCCATCGTCACCAATGACTCGTTCCGGATCCTAGAGACTGGACCCCGAACATCTCGACTAGGCAGGCGTATCAAGCCCGACTTCTTCGGAGAGGAAGAGGACGTTGTTGATACAAAGGATGTGCACATGATCCGGGCATTACAGTGGCTACTGACGGTGGACGAGACATGGCCCAAAGTGTTCTCCATCGGTACCAAGGTTTACAAATTCTTCCTCCGTAAGTTGCGAAGCTCACCCAGCGGGGAACATGTCACTCATGGCAGGCCGTTGCATGAAAAAAAAAAAAAAAGCACTAACAGGGTGATCCAAAAGGCAACGGGCGGCTGAATGCTGCGCGAAGACTGCTACAGAAAATAGCATTCGCCGAAATCATGCAAGGAATGACACACCATGAGGAGCCAGATGTTGCGTTGTATGACGACGTCGATTTCTGGACCCAGCAGTTGGAGCTAAGCGGGATTCGCAATGTGCGGGCAGAGCAAGTCATGTCGGATGCGCGCAATTATAGAGAGTTGGAGGCGCTCATCAAGGCTCTGGACAGCCTCGAGACAATAGCTTCGCTTGTGGTTATCGCAGTCGAGTATGTTCATTTTATCCCCACAAGCACAAGATGTCCAAATTATTATTATTTTTTATTTTTTATTTTTTTTTTCGCAGCAGCAGCAGCAGCAGCAGCAGACTCACAAACAGCAGTGATAGTTCCGGAGAGCCCAAGAGAGATTTCTGGCACAGTGTCGGCGACGAAATCAAAATCACCAAAGACAATATGCAGCCATTGCTTAAGAGCTGGCTGCTTTCAGGTATTGAAAGTATGAAGCCGCTTTGTTGATGCTCTCTGTTCCATGTCAAATTCCTCCCAGTCGAAACTGACCATGATTGCTCTTCTTTCCAGGTGGCGACAACGAGCTCAAGCAGCTACGCCAAGCTTACTTGCCGGAGACGATCCTAGCTTACGTCAGCGCCTTGCACTTTGCCGGAACAGGCGTTTCCCGCGATAATCTGCTCGAGTGCATGGAGCTGGCTTCTGTTGTGGCAGAGAGGAACTCGGATATTGCGACAACCTTTATGGAGGCGGGACGGATGACGGAGCTGGTGGAGGCGTTTACGGCGTGCAGCAAAGCGCTGGCGGTTGCGACGGGGGAGAAGCGGGCTGCTGGCTCGAGTAGCAGGAAGATGCGCGAAATGGGATGGACGAGAGACTTGTGGGCTGTCAAGCACTAGAGGAGTTGGCGATGACTTGGTTCTCGTATCTTGCGGTACCAAGGGGGGGGGGGGGGCGCGTGGTGGAGGGGCGTGGTGCATAGGCTGATTGCTTGTATAATGACTAGACGACAGCCTTGGCTCGTAAAAAGCAATAAAAGAATCCAAGTGGAAGGCACGTTTTTTCCCCAGGCCGCGATTCGAACATTGACGTAGAAGTACGTACCAGTGTCCACCACTCGACCAATTGAATTAATCCCAGCCAAGAGGTATGCATGCAACTCCACCCCCCCAAACTTGACCTCATCGCATCCCCGACTCCCCGCAACAAGCAACAAAACGACGGCAGCAAGACCATGTCCAGCTTCCCAGCCGAGGAGCAGCACAGCTCGACGCCGCCGGTGCCGCCGCCGAAAGGCAGCACGCCGACAGCATCACCAGACAGCATCTCGGCACGACCAGCACCGGCCGCGGAGGAGCCCATCGCCGACCCGGGAGAAAGCTGGCTACCGGAGATGATCAAGGACAAATCGTGCGTAGAGCGAATAAAAAAAAGGGATTACCAAAGGAATTGAGCTGACGCGCGCACAAAAAAAAAAGAACGCAGGACATGGCACACGTGCTCGCCACGCCGGCGCTCGCAAACGCACTCGCCCACGCGCCCTCGTCGGCGCACGAGTCGACGCGCGCCTCGCACGCGCGCCTGTGCGCCGCGCTCCAGGCTAACATCCGGCTCGCGGACGACCTGGCGGGCGCGGCATCGGGCCTGGCGCGCCGGCGGGAGGCCGTGCAGGCGCAGCTGCTCTCTGCGCATGCCCTCGAGCGCCAGTGGCGCCAGCGCCAGGCGGACATGGACCTTGCCCTCGCGCCCTTTGCCCCCGCCGCGCTGTACCAGCGTCTCGGGCAGGCTGTCCAGGAGCAGGCCCTCGTGTGCCTCGCCCTGGAGGAGAGCTTCCTCGAGGCCGCTGCTGCTGCTGAGGAGCGCGAGCTGGGCGAGTGGGTGAGGCGCTATCGGGACGCTCGCGTGCTGTTTTACCTCCGCGAGGAGCGCAAGCGGAGATGGGACGAGGGGAGGGTTGGCGGGTGGCGGTGAATGCGGTTGGGTCGTTGCACTTGGTTGAGAAAACCGGCTTTGGTGATATGGCGTCAGTTGCATCTTACCACGTTGTTGGTCCTGTTTTGCTGTTGTACGAGGTGGTGCATGGCCCGACGGCTTTTTACTGTAAATAAAAAGTACGCAACTCGCTTTTTTTTTTTTTTTTTTTTTTATTGATTTGATATCCACAGCTGTAGCAGGCTTCAACGATCCGGAACCATGATAATCAGACCTGCTCTGTCTGTGTCTGTGCAAACGCTATGTAAAGATGAAAATGACTAGGCCCGTTATGCATCTATGGCACGGTTTTCAGCACCGGCATCCCGTCTATGCTCCGGTCCGCCTACGTCTTCTAGATCTGATACGTAAGACTGGCGCTCTCTCAAGTCACGTCGGACAGCGTTGCAAATCTTTCCCTTGAAACTAATGGGTATCATGTAGCAAGCCAAAAGGACCTCCCTCTACAAGCGAATAAATGGGAAAAAAAAAAAAACCAAATCGCAGAAAAGTCACCAGAGCGAAGCTACACAACATGTCATGGTCGTGTAGGCCAAAAAGAAATATGCCGAGCATGTAGCTTCAAAAAAAAAAATTCAGTTCCAACTCTTCCCTCTTATCCAAGGGTGCTGAATGGACCTCTCTTCATGTCGGGGCTTCGCGGACTCAGCGGCAGGGCAAACAGGTCATCTTCGCCATCACGAGAGTCTGCATTGTTAGGCGTTGGCTCGCCCTGGATAGCTGCGTCAAGGGATGTGGTCCTTGCGAATCCACCGCCGCGGGAAATGGAGGAAAATGACGACACGGCAATATCACCACCCCGCGGAGACAGAGTCTGCGAAGGGATATCCAGACCGGTGAATGTATTCGCTGTCGAACCGGTTAGTACATCTCGAGACGATGAGAACTTTGCGCGCTATCGCTAATGTCAGAGTATCCTTACCCGTGGGGATGGGCATCAAGTCGGCCGGAGACGTCGCCAACCGCAAGCCTTTGAGCTTATCACCCAGCCGTCCTGGGACAGGAGTCCGCGGCGACAAGGGCGCGGGCGCAGCAGACGATGGCGACTTTAGAAAATGATCAGCAATCCACTGCCTCTCCGCCATGATCATTTCCAAGCCCACACTCTCCGCATTGGCTCGCATCTCGGCTTCCATCTCCTTCTGAAGCTCAGACAGCCGCTTTTTGGCCCACAACGTATGCAGCACACCGCGAGTTCCCGGCTCGGCGTCGAACCCAGGTGGAAAGATGGCTGGCAGGGGCTTCACTAGGATCTTGGGCCTTCCTGGTGGAGTGATTGTCACTTCAGTCGGGATAGATGCCTCTGGGGGCAGTAAGAAATAGACCCGGCGTCGATGCCCCGTCTCATCGTGGTCAGTTTCCCGGGCAGGGAGGAAGGTGGTCTTGCCGGGCCATGAAACTTCCCAGGCAGCAGCGTCTAACCCCGTCAACTGAGGTTTAGAACTTGTCGGTCCGGCGGTCGTGTCGGCACTTGGATGCGCATCAGGAACCGAGGTATCAGAAGACGGTGTTATAAGATGACCAGCGTCAGCAGTGGGGAGTGCATAATCGGTGGTGGAGATGGAGGACGAAGAGGAGGGGGCGCCAGGATGCCACTCTACCATCAAGATCTTGGTCCCCAAGTCACTAAACTCAAATCTTGCGATATGTGCCGTGGCCGAAGATGCGACAGGAGTGCCGGCAGCGGCAGAAACAGGCAGTGAAGCGGCGCCGGCAGCAAGCGTAGAATGATCACCGGTGACAGGCCGAGGAGACTCCGGCGATAGTTCCATGGTGGACATGCGGGTGTTGTCCTCCTTCGGCTGTTCTTCTCTCGGAATGCAGTCTGATGGATTAAGGTCAGGGGAGAGGTAGCACGGACATGGCGTCCGTAGTCCGTACGGCGAGGGGGGAGAGAAGGAGGGGGAGGGGGAGGAAAAGGGGGGGGGGGG
>JFZS01000324.1:0-27644 GCA_000709145.1 Balansia obtecta B249 | reverse complement strand
AGTAAGAAATTTTTAGAAATTTAATTTTTAGAAAAATTTTTTTTTTTAGAAATTTACTTTTAAGACTAAAAATAAAGTATTAATAGTACTACTAAACTATAACTACTATAGAACCTTAGTAGGAACTAAAGGAACTAAAAAGTAAAACTAAAAAAAGTAGAAATTAACAAAAAACAATAAAAACAAAACAGAACTATAGTAAAAATAATACAAGAAAAAAAGACTACTAGAATATACTAAAGAAGGCTTAAAAAAAAGAAAAAGAAAAAAAAGGAATTAAAAGAAAAAAAACTAGCTTATTAAAAAAAGCTTTTATAGTACTTACTATAAACCTACTATATAATTATATATTATAGGTAAAGTAGAAGTAAAAGAGAATTAAAGACCTATAGTATACTTTCTCTTTTAGCTATACCTTTTACTATAGCTTTTATACTCTTAACCTATAACCTTTATACTTTTTTATAGCTTTAAGCAATAACTATAGTAACTACTAATACTTTCTTTACTAGTAGTTTATAATAATTCTTTAGTACCCTTTAAGTACCTTTTAAAACTCCTTTTATTACTAGTTACTTATATAAATATATATATATAGTCTAGCTCTATAGCTAGCAACAAGCTAGTGCAACAGCATATAACTCCCTATAGCTAGTACTGTATTAAGACTGTACAGGCCTTAATTAAGAGCAGCTAAGAGTAGTACATAGGTTTTTCTCCTTATAATAGGGTTTCCTATGTAAATAATTACGAAGAGGTACTAGCAAAGGATAGGCTAGTGTAATCAATAAATAAATATATATATATATATATGTTTAAATTTTAAATTTTAAATTTTAAATTTTTTTTTTTTGGAAATTGTGAGCTCCCCGACCCTTGCGCATGGGACAATCAATCCACAGAAGGCTCTTTCATCTTTCAATTAGAGACGCATCAACAATGAAACGCTGTATTAAATTTCTCATCTCTCTTGTTCCCCTCCTGGCCATTGTTACTCGTGCCATGTCCCTTCATTCATAAAACGGAGCCCGTCGTCGTAGATCCATCCCCGGCACGTCAGACCCCACGAGTCAGTCGCCGCAACGGCATCGTTCACTCCGGTGCTTTTTAGCCGCCAGAGAGGAAGTTCAGCAGTAGGCATCAGCACAAAAGCCTCATCCACTGCTACCAGACACTACCAGACACTCCCAGACACCGTGGTGCAAGCATCTGGACACATTGTCCGGAGTCATCCACATCCAGCAGAAGGCTGCGAGTCACATCCATCGCATAACATTCTCATTCTTGAGCGAGGCATCAAGTTCATCCCATGTGAATACTTTTACATCCCAAGAAGAGAAAAAAAAAAAGACATCAATTGCCACTATCAAAGTTATGTACTCTCAAAAAAAAAATATATAGCATAGGAAATAGTAGTCTAGAAGTTTGAGACCCCTATCGACACAAATAGAAGCGTCAATGCAATTCCTGAAGAGAACGTCCAGTATCCCAACCGTCATCAGCAAACCGAGAACACCCTTACAAGCCCGTTAGTCTGTCGAATGAAGAACCAGACAATCCAGGACAAGTCGCCTAATTCTACCCAGTGTAGCAAATCAAATCATGGTCTTGTTGCAAAAATTGAACCGACAGTGACATAAAACGTGACCGGACCTGGGGGGAGGTTAAGGCCGACTCCATCAGCTTCCTCCATGCCAGCAAGGTAGGCGTTGGTGCCAGTGCCACCAGGGTTGATGATGGAGCATTGAGGTGCACCTTTTGCGCAGACCGTCATGGCCGGGATGGGAAGATTGTATTTCGCAGCGACCAAGCAAGAGGCATCGGCTCCGCTGTGCCCTCCGTTGGACTGATTGCCAAAGTCAAACTCGAACCAGGTACCGGCAAATTGCCCATAGGTGGTAAGATCGACTTTGCCGGGACCGCAAGAGACACCACCTTGGCTGTTGGTGTCAGCCGCGAGGAACTTCTTGCTGCCGACCGGAAGGTCAAAGGTAAGGACCTCGTTGCCTTTAAAAAATCCGTTGATGCCGCCATCCGGTCCAATCTTGAGCCAGACTTTACATTCCTGGTCTTTACCAGATTTGTTTTCAAATGTAGTGGTGTAATCATAGCCGTCTGGGCTGTCTACCATCATCAGATTGCAACCGTACTCATGAGTGGCACCCAGGTTGCCCTTGTAGGCAATTTGGGCAAGGGTGGCACGCTTCTTGTTGCCAACACAGAACTGCTTCTTCTGACCACCTGAGCCGGCGGGAGACGGAGACGAAGGCTTGGTTGGAGTCTGGGGCGGAGTCTGGGGCGCTGGCGGTTGAGATGTACTAGATGTCGAGCCAGGAGTCGTACCAGAATCTGCATCAGGATCTGCTTCAAGAGTGATAGCGGTATCGATGGAGACACCGGAACCGGGCCCATCATTGGTGTAAAAGTCGATGCGCTTTGCCAGAGACCGATGGGCCGCCTGATGGCCGTGGCCGTGACCGCTAGGGCGAGCAGCAACGCCCAGAGCAGCGGCCAGTACGAGGGTTGTCGCAGACACCTTCATTGTAGACGTTGCTTTCGTATAGTTGGATTAAAAAGAATTGAGGAAATTTGTGCTCTTGCTCGGAAGGTCGAGTCAATCGATATCTTCCAAGCCCGGGTTTAGTGTCGCAGAACTACCCAGGGGCCGAATATAATCGTAGCCGAAGTCGCTTATGAGTTGTTTTGTGGAAGGAGGGAGATGGGATGATCTGTCGATGAACCCAAGGAGGTCTTTTGGAGAAGCTGAAGTGTTGAAAGGAGTGTGAGGCCGATGAAGGCAGAGGCAAATGCCGTAAGGAATGACTTTGAAGGACAAAGAGTTGTCAAACTGCTGCTTTGGAGGATGCAATCAAGGGAAGGGGAGGAATTAGACTCTTAATAAAGGGCGTAGCAAAGGATGAAATGAGCGCTATTACTCTGGGCAGGGTGGTGGGGCTGGGTGGGGGTGGGGTGGGGAGGGTAGTGGGTGCAGTCGGTGCCGTGGGTGGGTGCACCATCTGGCGACCTGATGGTCAGAAGTCTATTGGCTGGAATTACTACGGGCTACATGACAACTAACTGTAGGAGGCTTAATGAGGAAAGAGTGGCGGGTGCATGCAAGGATGGGGGGTGTACCCAGCCCTGGACCTGCGCTAGGGCGACAGCAACTGGCACCAGGTGTCGCACTAGTCCTGCTCGGGACCAGTGCCATGGCAGGAATGGCAAGTTAAGGTCTACGGACCTACCTCCTAGGGTACGGGGTACATACATGCATTATTTATTAGCCTGCCCACGCCGAGATTGCCAGGTACACGACCAGGCTGATTGGGGGGGAGTTGGCTATTCATGCACGCCTGTCGCACTTGGGGTGCTTGCATACCTTGCATACCTCCAAATGGAAGGCGCACACCCACGCACACGCGTCAGTGGACATCCCGGCACGAATGCCCGAAAAGTGACTTCATTCCTTGCGTGGCTGTGTTGTTGTTGAAAGGAGACCATTTCAGTCAGATGGAACGGGCGGTCAACTTACTAGCTTTCAGTATCGAGCCTGGCATCCTCCAAGTCTTTCTAAGCCTTCTCCCCCACTAATTAAGTGAAACGCAGAAAAGGGAGCGGCGCTAAGAACAGCCACTCACAAGCAAACTCCCTTGCTGTTCATTGATCAAGTGTGGTGCGGTGCATTTCGCATTGACCATGAAATGACCTTTTTTTTTAAAAAAAAAAAAACATTGTCAATAGAGACAAACAACGCAAGCGTCTATTGTCCTTCTGGCCTCTTCCCGTACAAGATCACCTGGTAGGCCGTGCAGCATGGGGTACGACGTCTGCTTTTCCGTCCATGCATCAACGGGGTATGAGGTCTTTCAAACCGCGGAATCCACGTGTGTACTCATCTGGCCATTGCTGAGGTTTCTTTTTTTCTGCGTGACTTGCTCGGGTCACGGCTTGGGCACACATCCCGTGCTAGTGAAAATACCTGCCTCCTTTTGGCTGACGTGGCCCTCGAATTGATGAAACAAACAAAAAACAAGGCAAGCCGACAAGCAAGCGACTGCCACGTCTACGAGTTGGCGTCGGACCCAGCAAGTGGATGATGAAGATGATAAAAATACATCCACGGCCTATTATGCCCATGAATATGAGAAGGATTCCGGCCTGTTTTCTGTCACCTGCGTGGTGCAGATTCCGTTGACGTAGATTTTTGGACTACTACCGCCACGCGCGACCACTAGGTGGCCCAAAACGTGCTTAGATTGAAGTTGGAGCTGAAAAGAAGAAGAATAAACTCAAACTACAGGTGAGTAAGTAGTGCCTAGTGGGAAGACGACACGTGCCTGGAATCACGCAGCAGTTTTGTGTGTGTACACGACACGACAACGCACTTGTTGTCAGTGCCACAGGAGATGGTGGTTTTTTCTTCCCTCATAAGCTTTCAAGGTAACCTGCCAGTCTCTGGCCGTTCCCCGTGGACATGGATGATTTCTCACCTGACGCTGCGGCGCCCAATACTACTCCGTAAATACTCCGGTGATTATAATTACCTGCGTTGGTGGTGGGAGCACATGAAGAGATCTTGGTTGTGCACATCGAATGATCTGGTTGGTACTTTGAGTTATGCGCTATTCCCTCGCGTGAAGAAGTCCTGTTGTTGCCGGCTATGATTGGCCCATGACATGGCTCTGCCCACAATAATGTGGGTGGCGGGAGGGGGGGTGGGGGGCACAGGCCCACCGGCCACAGGAAGTTTGTGAGGGAGCCAATGCAACTTAGGGCAGGGCAGGGCATGGCCCGGTCTGTAATCTGTCATCATCCCCTTGCCAACCCACAAGTCAAGCTGCTTCTTGATCAGTTTTTGTGGAAAACAAAATCCAGAAGACGCTTGGAATATTGTTCTCGAAACGTAACGTATTGATGAAGTCGTGTTGGACGTCAGAATCTTGCAAGCAGCCCTCTCCCCCCCCGAACAAGGATGGGATTTCCCCGTCACAGATACCCATTATTGATGATTACATAGCACATTCATGCCGCACGTCTTACAGACTTGGTAAAGATGAACTGTAATTTGGAGCGTTGATTAGCTGTTCGACACTAGTTGTTTTAGTCAACTCGGGCTCCAATTGCGAAGTCTGAGGAGGCTTCCCTGTAGTTGCACTGTTACACGCGCTCGTCGGCAGCTAGGCGTTTCCATCGGCGTCTCTATCAGTATACCTACCATTTACATGATTGATCAAAGAGCCACGCCAGTGGGGGTGCCGTGGGATCCAGGGGAAGCAGGCGCGTCGCCGGATGGGATTTGCGTGCCCTCATTGGCGTGGTATATCTGCACGCTAACAAGGCATTCGTCGCAAAGTCTTCGGAGTACACCCGAGCTGAACTGACCTGACTAAGCTGTAGGTCATTGTAAGCGTACGAATCGTTCTTTTGATTAGCACGTGAAATAAGGAAGCTTGTATTAAGGAAAAAAAGAAAGATTAGACTAAAGTTATTAAAAAAAAACTTTTATTTTAGCTTTCCTACTACTACTCTTTTTTTTTTTTTTTTTTTTTTTTTTTTGAATTTCTGGCATATCATTGTAACGTTATACGCTACAACACACCAAGTGTAAGTTTACCGTTAGGCGTGATCTTACTGGCCGAGTCAGACCCATAACCTCAACGCTACATGGGCCCCACATCCTGGGCAGTAGATATCGTCTACAGAACTCGATTCGCCGCGTCAACAAAGCCCGCCTACGACCCGAAGGAATCCTAAAACAATCGCAGATGGCATGGCACTTGAACCGAGCTTCTCCTCGTCAGCAGAGTTATTATTCGGACCGACGCGAAAACGCGCAGCTAGCCACAGGATGGAGTGCGCAGCGGAGCGCTAAACCCTAACACAAAAGTCAACTTGGAGTTTTCTTTAATCTACTCTCGTAGATACAAATTATCTTGGCAGGAGCAGGCGCAAGAGAAAGCACGTGTAGGCAGCCTATCCCGTCGGTGGATCTTGTCCCATGGCCGTGGCGGGCGGGAAGCTGCGACGGACCGTGCTTATCCCCCCCCCTCCCAAATAGAGACGGCACACCTGGATTGGTACCTGAGGCAGCAAGGTAAATCTGCGTACCGTCTTGGGTACCATTGCATGCCCCAACCCAGCGAGGCACTTTTCAGCTCCTCATCAATCACACAAGACAGCCGCAAATGATTACGGCATTCTTACCAAGACCTCTTGCCAATCAACACAAGGCATGCAAGAGCTTCATTCCTTGACAACCTCTGTGCGACCCACCCTTCTCTCTGGCTCTATGGAGCAACGTTAAATGACCTCGAGCAGCAGCTGAACATATTACCTGCCAAATCCCCCCTACGGCGTGTGAGCTAATACCGGCAAATAAAATACTTCAAGCGGCATTAATGAAGGGCCCTAAAGGCCGCGAGGTCGTTTTGATTAGTAACGCCCTTCCCAAGCTACCTTGGCTAGCTGTGGAGTCTGGAAGACGATAATGGTCGGGCGTCTCTTGTATTGCATTCCTTTGAGTGTGCGAAGGCAGCACCCAGACAGATCACGGGACACATCTAACCTCGATATTTGGCGATACTCCTGGACACCTACAGCAGCTGCACGTGTGCGATGTACCGCTTCGTACAACTAGGGATTGCTGGTGAGGTTCTCATGTAAATTGAAGTATCACTTATTCCTGGTTCTGATTGGCCCACTAGCCAATTATTGACCCGGTTGCTGCCGTCGCTAGGCTTGCGGTGTGCGACTCCAGATGCAGCTATTTTAATTGGACCAAGACAATGGGTCAATTCCGGGTTGGTTGCAGAGATTGGGCCTATCAGAGGTTAGAATGCCGAGTAAAGAACAACGGATACCTTGGGCTACACCCCTTGTATGCTTTCAGAAACAGCTAGATGATGCAGTTGTTCCTAGACAAAGGATCTATTTAGGCTGTATCTTTTGCCTTTTTTTTTTTTTTAATCTAGACTATTTGCCTCTTTTTGCAGGCCTAGTGCTACTTGGCGTGCGCCATAACCCTCAACATAGTATCTAATCCCTATTACTTTAACATTGCCATCTGTCTCCTCGACGAGGCCGTTATTGGCACTTTGGTTATAACACAGTAAGCGTGCGTAACAAGTACCGCTTACTACAGGGTTTTTGATTAGCCGGGCTACGCCCCTGTCGTCACGCAATCAGGGCCTTGTCGTCCTCAGGAGAGAGTCATGCCAATGACTCGGGCTGAAAATTGAAAAACGGTGCGGCCACTGCTCGCACACGGCGTATATAAGGGGAGCCCTCTTCGCATTCCCTCGTCCCTTCCTTCTATCTCTGGGGTCCTGCAGATGTCCCCTCTTCCGTTGCCCCCGAGGCGTTTGCTGATACAGACAGCACTCGAGCTACCCTGTCAACGAACGATGTAAGTTCCTGTCGAGCAAAGACGAGCTACTTACGGCACAGGTCAAAGCCCTACACCGCCTGTCTGGCACTGCCTGAAAAGAGTAGGTCACCTCTTTCTACTCTCATGGACCGACGCTGACAAGAACAGTAGGCAGCAAAGCCGTACCCCGTCTAATCAAGAGGCTATCCTTTCGGCCAAAGAACCAGAGGGATGCGGAAAAGAGGGGCGGTAAAAGAGTCTGCCAAAGATTCTGCTGCTCAGTAGCACTATCCGGTAGATTTGCCTCTTCCCGGTGGGCATCGTCTACACTGCCACGTGTCATGAACCAGTCCCGACGCTAATGCATGATACTGGTGATCCCATCGTTGTCAGCTTTGCCGATTTGGCGAGCAGGTTCATGTCTTTCTAAAAGCGAGAGCGAGCGACAGAGCTGATAAATCTAGATCTCGCTGTTTCAGAGGACAATCTACTCGCTAAATCGGCAAAGCTAACAATGTTCGAATCATCAGCATCATGCAATAGCGTCGAGACTGGTCCATGACACATAACAGTTCAGCTCCTGTGTATTTCATATTCTCCAAGGGTGGGCAAAGTCTATGCGCCAATTGTAACTGTTAGAATGACACCCGACTGAAGCTGTATACCAGGGGGGACTTGGTCGGTTTGTTTGTATATATATCGTTGATTATTGTATATAAACCAGTCAGAACGCATCAGCACCAACTTTGCACGAGTATCCGTGAATACCCTCATCAGAGGGCACCAGGATTATAGAAGTCGCCGATCAACCGGCCGGGCGAAACACCCCAACCCCAAGCAAGCATGGAGCACTCAGGCACAATCATGCCGACGATCCTTTGGGGAAAAGAAAAGGAGGCGGAATGGTCATCAAACGTTGCATGCGCCGCCCGAAAACTGCCCCATTAGTCCGTCACCGTTTTCGTTGCGGTGAAGCGCCGCCACTTACAAGGGGGCTTGCCGTGTTTCCTGCCCGGAGCAAACGGCCGAGGTCAGGCTTGGCCTCTCCCTCCCGATGTGCGGTGGCATGGTTTGCTTAGGCTAGATCTACCATGATGACTGGTCCCTTGCCATAATATGACTGATACCACCATATGAGAACCGAATGATACCTCGCCATGCAGGAACCACCGTAATAGCTAGTACGACCATACAAGAACCGAATGATAGTATCCCTCGCCATGCCAGAATCCGTAATAACTAATACCACCATACAAGAACCAAACGATACCTGCAAGGGGCCCCAACCAGCCACAGATTATTCAAGTTGGGCACCGCTTACGCAGGCAGCAGGGAAAGGGGCACGCCAGGTTGCAATGAGCCTGGCCAACCGGGCAACCTGAGACGGATGGTCCTCGACTAAAACACCAACGCATATTGTGTATATAAAAAGCACTCCATCCACTCCGTACTGCAGAACCTCCTTTCTGGAATTGAGGGACCCTACCAGTCCCATGGCAACATACGGCCTGTGACCTGGCTGTTGCCTTTGCGTGATACCTTCGAGGTATCTATCTAATGGGATTGGGCCACCAGAAAGGACACAATCATTGCACCATCCTCTAGAAAAGTTTCAATGTTCAAGTACCTATTCTGCCCTAATTTTTTATTTTATTTTATTTTAATTTTTTTTGTTAACACGCTATGCGGGCATTCGTTTACACATGTCCATCTGCGTGTTTCCCAGCGCAAAGATACGCCTGCGCTGACCGCCGTCCCGCTCCGTTTCATGTAAGGAAAACAAAGTGAAAAGACAGCAAGAATCCCAAACTGCTGCTCTCCTGCTGTCCAAAGTCCATCACCTCCAAGCTGGATCCTTCCTCCGGTAGTGCAAATCTACCGCGGCCAGATGCTATCCACCTTAACGCTAATGGTACTGCTCTTCATCGACAGTAGCTCGTTTCGTCCATTGGATTAACAGTAACTTCTCATGGCATCTTCGTAACCAGTCCCGCCCCGTAGGTCACGTCCGAATTTAGTATGAATATCCAATACTTGCTGTATGTGCCGTATTGATAGAGATTCTCCCTTGTTCAATGCCAAATCTTGAGCAGAGCCAATCACATTCTTGATCTCTCTTCCATTGAGTTCGTGCTTGGCAAGCGCGGAAAGATCCTCATCCGAGAATGGTTCCACGGCCAGTTTGCCGTGCGCTTCCACCCTGTCAATGAACATTTTAAAGATGGATTTTTTGGCTTTGGAATCTAAACCGTCATATCTAAGGGCGATGTGGATGCGGGATTGAAAAGCCTCATCAAATGTCTGTGTTCCTTGTTAGATGATGCCGCAGATACGTCCTTGCCACAAGCCACACTCACCTCAACACGGTTGGTAGTAAGGAATAAGACCCCTTGAAAGTACTCAAGTTGGCGCAAGAAGATGCTGACGAGTGCATTGCGATGTATATCTTGCATGTTTCGCTTCTCTAGGAAGACATCGGCTTCATCAAGCAGCAGTATCGCGCCCCAAGAATGACATATATCCAGGATTGTCTGTAGCTCTGTCTCGAGGGAGCGGGGGTTGGTGCCAAGCTCACCAGCAGACGCCATATATAATGGACATTGCAGCAGTTCACTGATGCCTTCTGCAGTTAGAGTCTTGCCTGTTCCGGGTGGCCCATGGAGAACAGCTGGAATACCCTTGATTAGCATAACGGATGATGCAGCATCAGACTGACTCTCATCAACTTACTGACAAGTCCCTTGCCCTTTCCCTGTATGACGTCATCGATCGTTTGTGCTAAATTATTCTTGCGTGACTTGACGAGAGCTTGGATCAGAACCTTTGTCTCAAGGGGCAGGACCAAAGAGTCCCAAGCATCTTCATTCCATCGGATCTCACAAATCCTCGAGACAGAGAACTCCAGCCATTGTTTCTCGGAGAAAGAAAAGCCCAAGACAACTGGCGAAGCGAGCAGGTAATCATCGTCTGTAAACTCCACATCTAGATCGGTTACCGAATCTTCCTTTGGGGTGTCGGCGAGTTTTGACGAGTCGGAGCTTGTCACTCCTCGAGTGGCATCCCCAGCTGGAGTTTCGACTGCTTGTGATAGCGCCGACTTGCTTCTAGCCTCTATGTCAGCATGCAGCGCCGTTGTGACCAGGATATTGCGGTTCGCGTCTTTCGCTAGTTCCCTAATGACCTTTAGACCCTCGCCCACATGAGCCTCATCGGATGAAAAGCAATCATCAGCGTCACCCCCACCGTCGGACATGGCTGATTCGGAAAGGGCGTCCAAGTCTCTCGGCAGTACCGGAGACACCAAATAGTTAGGATTTATTCGCCTGAAAATGGCGGGATCCACCATGACGCGGCTTGGTTGAATGTGAAATTTTATGACTGCCCCTTTCTTTCGTTTCATGTACGCAAGACCTGAATATGTCTTGAAATGTACCCCATGGAGAGAAACGAATTTCTTGCCGCGTTCGATTAGCGTTTGGCGCACCGAAGGCTCATCCTTGTGAAACGACAGTGGGTAAAATGGTAGGCTGCTGATTTTCCGAGTGCCGTGGAACTCTGGAATATTTTCGGACACAGTTCCATGACCAAAACGTTTCCCATCAAATTCGAGATATTTGCCTTCAACGACATAAGAAGTACCCTGAAACAAGTTGGTGACCCGTGCAGCAATGTCGACCTTGAAAACGCGAGGATCTTCTGCCTGCCCATAAGTCGTAGAATATACAAGGGTGTTGGGCTTCCACAACGCCCAAAGATACTCAAAGGTAATGATCCCGCTGTCCAGCATTGGAAGAAGACTGTCTTTTACTTTCGCATAATCTTTATCGAGGTACTTAATCAAGACCTTGAGTTGCTTTCGCTTGTTGTCCAGTCGACGCTGATTCTTGCGCCGTTCTCGCCTGTACTTACCAGCCGGCTCAACCTCTTTCAATTTCCGCAAATGCAGGCGGAAGTCTTCAAGATACAGAAAAAGTAGATTCGGATCTAGCTTTGGTGTTTCGTCGAGAAGATTTACCCCACGAACGACGCCAATAACGTCTTGGAGGCATTCACGTAAAAGCTTACTTTTGATATCGACAAAAGTCGTCCGGTATTTTCCCTCACTATCGAAAGTCCTCCGGACATGGAACGAATACCCATTATACTTGGAGTGCTTGTCAATTTTCGCAGTGTCTTGGAGCTTGAAGGCGTAAGCTTTATTGTCCCAAACTGCATCAACGCGTTTGAAATCTAGCTTTCTATCTTTTTGTGATTTTTGGTGGGGCCCATTGTTTTCATCTCTCGAGCGTATTTCTTGTACGCTTGCAACGGGCCCAGGACTTATTTGCCTAGTTGATGATTCTCTGAAGCTCCGGGTTAATGGGCGATCCGATGATGTGGCTGGCTTCTGGTGGTTGTAAAATGCAGGATTCATGCTGTGTGGGTCTTTCTGTGTCAAATCAGTGCCATAAGGGTTACTCAAGGGCAAAAATGTCGGTTGGGGCTGGAGTTGGAGTTGGAGCGGTCTGTTCGTTACTGCTCCTTGAAGATTGCCGAGACAGTCCAATTGCTGCTGCAACTGGGAACACCGCAATTCCAGCTGCGCAAGGGAATGTCTTATATCTCGCTGTGTTGTCATGTCGGAACAGTTAGCGGAACCCAGCTGCAAGTTTGCGTCCTTCTGCGGAGGAAGCCTGCTGTTATCCGTCCTGTGTGTTGTCTTGGTGGAATCGCGGGTTCTGCGACTTCGGTGGCGAGAGACAGGACGAGATTTCCCTCTCCTCTTTGTTCTGTGTTTCCTGCGAAAATCTTCTTCCTCGGATGAAGTTGAAAGAGAACTCTCCGATTCGGTAGAGGAACTGTCATCACTTTCCGTTGACGAGTAATCGTCTGTGTCAGAGGATGAGGTCTCTTCTAGGCTCGTCATGCGATGCGACGTGCCGACTTTCTGACTTCTCCCTCTTCGACCAGATCTTCTAGTTCTGCCATTGAGCTTGGTCGTGCCTGAGTTGGCTGCATCGCGCTTAGACTTGCCAGGTTTTGACTTTGCTGCGGACTCGGTTGCATTCTGTTTAAATTGTAATTTTCTGCCAGAGTCATCGTTGTTCTTGGCCAGAGCTTCGGTGGTCTTATCATCAGCGTTGTGATGTCGCTCGTCTGCAGTTCCGTTATTCTGCGACGGCTCCATGACTGCCTTGGCCAGAACTTGAAGTGGAAAGGCAACAGAAGATAACAGGAAAGCTGGACCGTCACGGTGGTAGTTACAAGAAAAGGAAGGCGATTATCGGGAGAAAAGACAGTTTAGACAAGACAAGACGCTGCAAATGAACCGGGTATTGCAAGTCGTGCCTTGAACTTGGCTGTGCGAGTTCAGGCAATCAAGGTGAAGAAGAGATAATCAATTAAACACACACAAGGTTAGTTCTTTGCTGAAAGAAGCGATGTGGATGCGAACGCAGGCTCTTTTATTCAAATCTTGAGAACTTTCAGAAGAACGTCGAGATCCGCCGGGGCGAGGCGGTGAAATAAAAAGGCTTGTATGGAGTAAGACGTGAGAACAAGTTGACACGTTTGAGTTTGAGGGGTAGTTCAAATGCTAACGAGCCGCGTTGATAAATACAGTCGAAAAGCAGATTGCAGATCGAGAAAGGACGACGAGGTAAAGGCCCGCGCCAAGAGACCAGGAGACAGGCTGTGACGAGGTGTGCTGGAGAACGGAGAGTAAATGAATGACGAGCGGTTTTATTGTGTCAAGTGAGCGCAAGGACTAAGCAGATGTCACGGAAGCGGAAGCAGGCAGCGAGCATGCATGGACAGGGATGGCCGCTGAAAACGAGGACAAAATCTCTGGGGGGTAAATAAATAAATAAATAAATAAATAAAAAAGGAAGAAGAAGAAGAAGAAGAAGAACGGTCTGCTGGTGGCAAAGCAGGCCAGGCTGCGGTTGCAGTTACGATTGCGATTGGATCCAAGCAATGCGACTGACTGGTTCTGGTTCTGGTTCTTGTTCTGGTTCTTCTCTCTTCACCTCCAAGGCAAGAGGCAAGAGGCAAAGAGGAGACTTGAAGAGAGCGTCAATGAAGGACAGACGGGGCTGCTCCAGACTGGCTGCTTGCTTCTCTCTTCTTTTCACAGTGTGTTGCTGTACGTCGGGTGTCCGTGACAAAATAACCTGGCCCATCATCATCAGCCTCTCTCCCTCATGCTTCAACCCAACCAACGAACGCCAGGCAACAACTGGCTTGACTGGTCACCAGTCAGTCACCTTGGGGTGGCTAGCTGGCAAAGTTGGCCACGGCAAGAGCGATCCAGTTGATGCCAGGATGCCAGTGATGAGGGCCAATCCAACGTCAGGCATGGCGCAGGACTGCATGCACAAGTCAGCAAATGACCGGCGGTAAGAGGAGCTGCGGCAGCCTGGGAGGGTCGCGCAGCAGGCTGCAGCTGCAGAGCTTGTGCAACCACATGGCGAAGCTCTGCGTTGGCGTTGCTCGCCATTGGCTGCATGCGACTCTGTGAGTCACGAAGGCGGGATCGTGGCTTCGCGCATCAGCATCATGAGATGGGATGGGTTGTCTCGTCTGTTCGTTCTGCTCTTGCCCTCGAATGCCTTTCCGACGAGACGAATTGCGGCTTCGCATTCGAATTTGCAAATTCGAATTTGACTTGTCCACTGATGACTCGTGTGCCACACGCGACCAAACGCGACCAACCGCGACCAACCGCGACCAAACCAACAAGCGGGCAAACCAACCTGTTGATCAATTAACTGGTCAAGGGCCAGGTCGGCCCGGCGGTGAGTCATGGCCAGCTCAGCGTCAACTATTAGGAGATGCAGTAGCTAGCTGCCACGGCACCCGCTCACGCGCTTTGACTGGTGACAGTAGGAAGCCCTGCCCTCTCCGCGAGAAAGACTGGGTTTGCCTGGCCCGGCCCCCACGAGGCAGCCCCGGCTGCTACCTACCTCCTGACCGGTCAAAGACGAAGACGTCGGTCGGAAAACGAACGGGGTTGGGTGTTTTGTTACCTTGGTACGTCCATATCCAGTGTGCGCTATCTATGTAAGGACTAAGAGTTCGCTGACACGTGTCTGGGTTTTACCTGTCTCCTGTCTTCGATAGCCAGCCTTTCGTGGCCGATCTTCTCTACGATACCACCTTGCCGGGCAATAAAGCGAGTAGCCCCATAGATGGGCTTTGCAAAACGGTGCCGCATCGGATAAACGGTGCAAACGCGTTACATCAATGTCGCCGCATCATGATGGCACACCGCAAAAGGGCCCCACATTGTCAATTCACACATTAGCGGCGCCGCTAATTCGGCCGTCAAGGTTAATAATAATAGCCCGTCTGTAAACTGATGGCGCAAAAAATAGTTTCTGAAATTTAAAGGCTGCTCAGAACTAATCCCGTTTCACGAAATAACAGACACCTTCGGCAAAGGCTCTGCCATTTATGAAAACGGCAAATACTGCTAAATGAGAAGCGTCCTGAAGCAATCGAGCTCGCTCATCAGGTGGCTAGGGTCAAGACTACTTGTGTAGATCCAGCCTCGCAAGCATTGCATATCTGTAATGCAAGCATAGGAACAAATTAGTTAGGAAGCTATGAATTCCAACATTAACCACCTTGATATCGCCAAATCCTGAGCATCGCCCATGGTTGAGATCAGCAAAGAGAATATCATGCCCCAGATCACGTGCTGTTCTAGGCTTAACCCGCTAGAGCGCTGCCCTGCTGAAAGCCAGTGCGCCTGCTGCCGCCCGGAAATAATAGGAAATAAAAATTCCCCGACATAAAACCGTTCGTTTCATACACGCGCCAGACAGCCAACTTCTTCAACCCATGCTATTCAAAGAATCTTAACACCCTCGATGTTGAATTTATTGTCGCCCTGCCAATGATTTACGAGGTAGTAGTTCGTATCATAGTCCGTGGAAAACAAGTATTTTGCATCCAGCCGCGTCGCTTGCGATATGTTCATGTCACCTCGGGTCTGCTAACCAAGGGCGTTGCTAGCGGGCCCGAAACGGTTAGCGAGCCGGTCCATGTCAATCTCGAGAACCTTTCCTGGTTAGACTTGAATATTAATTAGTTGGATCCAGCTGGTCCCACGCTGCCGAGAAAAGCTTGGGTCGCATCTTCGTCATTGCTTCGGAGCGGCCGTTTTCGATACCAGCTTCCTTCACGTATAAAACGTTTTGATCCTCGTTCTCAACCGTGAAGCAAGCTCCGGCATCCTAAGATACAGCATACTCGCTTCACGTAGAGGCGAAGCGGTCTTCAGTCGCACATTATGCCCAACGGCAGAACCAGACGGTCCTCAATTGGCCATAATGGACGTCATATCACCAGCCTTGGACGTCGTGCTCCTGATTGGTTTCTAGAAGAAGAAAGTGCATGTGAGTCGCTACTGTGATGCTAATAGAAGACGCATAACATCTCTCCGACTGACCTGCAATCAATCACAGTGCTTCCCCAGTCCAACCATGACCGTACCTCATCAGCTGTTCCGGCACTAGAAGTTACCAAAGTTTGCCTACGTTTGCGTCATCTCATCCAAGAATGCGTACCTTGCGAAATGGAAGATAGTCGGATTACTACTCCGCATAGCCGTATTATTACTGAAAAGGTCATTCAAACCGCCAAGGAGGCCGGCGGTAGCTCATATCGCGGATGCGTGGTATAGTGGATTCCTGTCTATTGTGCGCGACTTCATTGTTGTAGCTGATCAAGACAAACCGTTAGGCTTATTGTCTCTTAGTCAATTGGAAGTGGTTCAGGCGTGAAGCAATTACGGAACTCTGGGACTCGGGCCTGCACAAGCTACGAGCCGAGGCCTGTGGTGTCATTGCCAAAGCGTTGTAAGCACATATCGAATGCCAACCATGATTTCACCTGATAACCAAGTTATTAGGGTTGAAACGGAACAGAACATCAATTATCTATTATACGAGGTCCTACTCCGTCGATATTCCCACGTTGTTGCAAATAACGTCCCTACTCCACCTGTCAACGTTATAGAAAAAGCTGTCGATCTTCACGCTGTTCGAGTGATTGGGTCGTCTGGTTATCAAAAGTGCATCACTTACTTATGGCGCGGCTGGCTCGTTCAAGATGAAAACGATACCTCTGTCTTTGTCGACTATAAGAACAAAGATAGTCTCAACTTCTTCACTCATGTGGATCCCGATCGTATGCGAGCTCCACGAAACCAAAACGCTGCACAACTGCTTCTCTCTCTCATATATCTCATTTTATACACCTTTGCGGTCAATTCCGTGAACCCTTCTGGCGAGCTAGACGGGGCAGAGGTCGCTCTTTATCTGTTTACCCTCGGATATATCTGTGACGAGGTAACAAAGGTTTACAAGGCAGGCTATCGCATTCTCGGATTCTGGAATGCGTTCAATGCAGTGCTGTATTCCTTCCTCACCGTTTCACTAATATTTCGGATTATCAGCCTGGCGGCTTCTTCTAATCATGAGTCCGAATCCCGACAACACTACAGCAAACTTAGTTACAACATGCTGGCATTCGTCGCACCCATGTTTTGGTGTCGACTCATGTTGTATCTCGACAGCTTCAGATTCTTTGGAGCCATGCTTGTCGTATTGAAGGTGATGATGAAAGAGTCTGTTATATTCTTCGCTCTTCTTCTCGTCGTCATCGTGGGGTTCCTTCAGGCTTTTATTGGATTAGATTTGGCAGAAGACAATGTGGCAAATGACGTTGTAGCCATTATCGAATCAATGACGAAAGCCATCATGCAAAGCCCTGAATTCGATGGATTTGAAGCTTTTGGGCCACCCTGGGGGATCATACTATACTACTGTTTTACCTTTGTTGTTATGGTACCGTTTCACCTTTTGATCCTTGATTGAAGCATGGGCACAACGCTAATTTGAACCACCAGATCATTCTGCTCAACATTCTTATTGCGCTTTATAATTCTGCATATGAAGGTATCTACGAAAACGCCGATGATGAATATCTTGCTTTATTTGCCCAAAAGACGATGCAGTTCATTCGAGCTCCAGACGAGAATGTTTACATTGCACCATTCAATCTGGTGGAAATCGTCATTTCCGCCCTATTCGAATGGTGGATGCCAAGACATACCTATAAGCTCGTCAATGATTACGTAATGGGCTTCATTTATTCGCCTTTATTGTTCGTTTCGGCATACTTTGAGACACGCGCAGCTCACCGAATTCGACATAACAGGTCGAGGGGAGATGAGGACGATGACATCGTCGAAGAGTGGGAGCAGATGGCACATGAAATTGATATGGAGGCTGAGGGTTGGACTAAGACGTGCAACGCTGTGAAGCCAAATATGGATGATGACCCAGCTGTCCTAGAAACTCGGAAGCTGCGGTCGGAAATCGAAGAGATCAAAGCCATGATGTTGGACTTGAGCAAAGCTGGCGTATCGAAGACGAGCACAGAAAAGGACCCTACAGCAGGGACATCCTCCACATTGGCGGATACAGAATGACGATTGTATTGTGCTGGATTTTAGTGAATATTGAAGGGGAGGGGGGATTAGAGAGAGAGATCCATCGCGCCAAAAGTTCAGAACTTTATTATTGATTTAGTCGTCGATTGGGGGAAAGTAATTTCTAAAAAGTCCTTGTCAGTAAAGGCCGTAACGTAACACAACAGATTCCGTTTGAGCACCTACGGAATGGCCATATTGTACGCATCAACATCTTTCTGCTCAAATGTGACGAAAATTACCCTTTCTAGAATATTTCCATCGTTCTGCAGAAACTTCCTCACGGTCTCGCAGGCAACTTTTGCCGCGTCTTCGCTGGGATAACCGTAAACGCCAGTGCTGATGCCGCTGAAAGCAATGGTTTTCACGCCCTTTTGTGAGGCTAATTTCAGGCTATTCTCGTAACAGCTTCTGAGCGCTTGTTCACTCTTAAGAGGGTCATGGCTACTGTACACGGGGCCCACGGTATGAATGACGTGCTTGGCCGGCAACTGATGCCCTCCAGTGATGACTGCATTTCCAGTAGAGCAACCGCCGAGCCTGCGACATTCAGACTTGAGCCCGGGGCCAGCAGCACGATGAATGGCGCCGTCAACTCCCCCGCCACCAAGCAAAGTACTGTTCGCTGCGTTCACGATGGCATCGACCTGCAACTTGGTGATGTCACCTCGGATGAGGCCGACACGAGAGTTGATGGAGGCCGACGGAGGGAACTGATTCACGCAAGAGGCGGACGCCTTCGCTAGAAGAGACCTTTGATAGAGCTGAGAGATGGTCGGGATTTCAGATAATGCTTTGATTGATGCCATTGTGCAGGTCGCGTTTCGCTGTACGGCCAAAAGACAGACGAAGTGTTTTTACATCGAATGATGATTTTGTGAAGTAGATGTGCAAGACACGTCAGCGATTCGCTTGCCGATTGCGCCAGAAGCCAAACGCAGTCCCACGCTTCGTCCAGAATACCTGGAGAAAGAGCGCTAGTAGTCGAAACGGAGTTGTAAGCTCCCCTTGCGCAACCACGCCGGCCGTCTGATAGTAGAATGGACACAAAATGTCAGGAATCACAAAGTCTTGTTTCTCACTGATGGAGAGGGTGTTTAACCGCAACAGCGCTTATCGATAGACATGCTGTGCTTGAGCCCCTCCTTCACCAGGCCTTTGCCACCCCACCCCACCATCCGTTTGCACTGAGTCACAGCTGTTGTACAGTTAGACGCCTCACGACTGAGTCAGTTTCTGTTCCTAATCTCATATGCGGGACCTCCAACTGCATACGAAGTGCCCAGAAAAAGTACCACAACAAAACTCAGAGGACTTCTTGTGGCAAGATCCGCGACAATGGCCGACGACACCACAAAAACAATGGCCAAGCTTCAGCTTGACGATGTCACTGGAGAAATGGTCACCAAGGCCGAGCTCAAGAAACGCCAGCAGAAGAGGGCCAAGAAGGCAGCCCAAGAGAAATCTCGTCAAGAGAAAGCTGCGGCAGGATCAACGGAAAAAGCTGTGGCGCCGACCCCAAAGCCGGAGGAGATCCCTATCGACCCTGAAGCCATGTTTAAGCAAGCATTTCTCGACGAGGTGTATCGACAGCGGCCGGTGAAGAATGTGGTGACCCGATTTCCCCCAGAGCCCAATGGCTATCTCCATATCGGTCATGCCAAGGCTATTGCCGTCAACTTCGGCTTCGCAAAGTACCATGGTGGTGTGTGCTACCTACGATTTGACGACACAAATCCAGAGAAAGAGGAAGAAAAGTACTTTACGGCAATTCAGGATGTTATTGAGTGGCTCGGATTCAAACCATACAAGATCACATACTCGAGTGACAACTTTGAAAAGCTCTATCAGCTTGCGGAGAAGCTGATTTCATTGGGCAAAGCCTATGTTTGTGCCTGCAACGGTGCGTCGTCTTGAGGCCGAAAGGTCAATCGCTATCGCTACCGCTACCGCTACCTGCTAACTTTCTCACCTCCTTCAGATACTGAAATTAAGCTTCAGCGAGGTGGTGAAAAGGGAGCTCATCCCCGATACCGATGCAAGCATGCCGAGCAGACGGTCGAAGATAATATCCAGAAATTCCGAGACATGCGCGATGGTAAATACAAGCCAAGAGAGGTTTTTCTGCGCATGAAGCAGGACATTGCTGATGGAAATCCTCAGATGTGGGATTTGGCAGCGTACCGGATCAAAACCGATACTCCGCATCACCGCACGGGATGGGATTGGAAAATCTACCCAACTTATGACTTCACCCACTGCCTGTGCGATAGCTTCGAGGGAATCACACACTCGCTGTGCACTACTGAGTTCATCCTCAGTCGTGTGTCGTACGAGTGGCTGAACAAAACCCTGGGGGTTTATGAGCCTATGCAGCGAGAATACGGACGCCTGAACCTGACCGGTACAGTTTTGTCCAAGCGCAAAATTCTCAAGCTTGTGGAAGAAAAGATTGTGAGGGACTGGGATGACCCGAGGCTCTACACACTCATTGGGATACGTCGTCGTGGTGTACCGCCGGGTGCGATTCTCGAATTCGTCAATGAGCTTGGCGTCACCACGAACATCACAACCATCATGATCCATAAATTCGAACAGAGCATACGAAAGTATCTGGAAAAGACTGTGCCTAGGTTGATGATGATACTTGATCCGGTACCGTTGGTCATCGAGGATGCCGATGCTTTGAATTTGGATCTGCCGTTTTCACCTAAAGACCCTAATATGGGATCCCATACTGTTCGTTTCACACCTACCGTATACATTGACAGATCGGATTTCCGTGAAGTTGATAGCAAAGACTACTTCCGCCTGGCCCCAGGGAAAACGGTTGGCTTGCTTTACGCACCTCACCCCGTAAAAGCAACCTCATTTACCAAGGACGAGGCCACCGGCAAGGTCACTGAGATCCGCGGTGTGTTCGACAAGGAGACAAAGAAGGCAAAGACTTACATTCAGTGGGTCGGCACCGAAGGTTCAAGGAAGGTCGAGGCTCGCATCCACAATGCTCTCTTTAAATCTGAGAAACCAGATGATGTAGAGGGCGGTTTCATGAACGACCTCAGCCCTGACAGCGAGATCATATACCCAGATGCTATCATCGAGTCGGGTTTTGACGAGGTCAAGCGTCGAGCCCCGTGGCCAGAAGCAGCGGGCGAAAGCGAGCTAGGTAAAGGCGGACCAGAAAGCGTCCGCTTCCAGGCCATGCGTGTTGCCTATTTTGTATGCCAATCCCCCGCCATGATACTCGTGCTTGCACCTCTGAACGATTTCGCTAACCTTTTTTTTTTTTTTTTTTCATACAGGCTATGGACTCTGATAGCACGGACGACAAAATTGTTCTCAACAGGATTGTGAGTTTGAAAGAGGATGCTGGTAAGAGAGCATGAAATAGGCGGGGCACGAGAAAGACTTTGGAATCGAATGGCGTTCTGTGGTGTGTATGAAGATGTTCAATTGTTAGATTATGAACAAACTGGGTTCGCTTCGAATGACTACGTCCTTTTGCCATTACATCCGAAAACGGTTTTACCTCTCCTTGCCAGTGTAAATGGAACGGCTCCCACATGCATTTTCGACAGATCGGTATGGTGTTGCTGAGAAATACCGGCCAGTGAGGTGGACTTGCGGCGACAACGTGGCGTGCGACCTAAGACTTGTACGAGCTGAAACCTGATCAATTAGCGGCAGGGACGAACAAACGGCGCCATGAAGGTTGACGGGTCGATAGGTGATCTGGGCAACTAGACACCGGGCACTGTGGCGTAGGTGTGATGTCGCGACAGCTGCTGCTGCTCTAGCTGACGGGAGCAGATATTGAAACGTATTGGGAGGGCTTCTGATGGACTGGGCGAGCCTGTGGCGAGTTCCACCGTTCATCGACTGTCAGTTGATGCTTAAAACTGAGGCAAAATCTGCTAGGATTAGGATACTTAACACTGCACAGAATTCGGTGGTGATAAGAAGTAGCAGTATCGCCACCTGCCAAGTGACCTACACTCGACGCTTACTCATCCTGATATTGATCCATGTCTCAATGTCACATGCGCTTGCAAATACCGTGAGCGTGGGAGGTCTGCCAAGCAAAAAATAAATAATAAATAATAAATAAAATAAAATAAAAAACATGGACGTTTGCACACCCTCATCCTCACACTGTTCCACATCCAATCGGATCCGCAATTTGCCGTGCATGTAGCGCGGTTCACCATCCTGTGAACCTTTTACTGCTGGCCCCGCCTGCATGCATGCGTCTGCGTCGCAGGGCACTTAGCTGCGATTCACACTCGAGACCGTACGTTCACAATGTTCAGTAGATTTGTGCACCTTGTCGCTGAGACACATGGTCAACCTGTTACAATGCAGGATGTGATTGACTGACTCGGCCGCAGCATCAATATTGGTTGCCCACACAACTAACTTCACTCTGCCGTCATTTAGAAAATCTAAATCCGAGGAAGTCAACGGGAACGCCACTGAGATCTGAAATCATCTGGAGCTGTCTGGCCGTGCACACGGGCGCGGCGACGACTCACCGCCTTCGCATTCTTCCCCAATGAGGCTTAGCTCATCCCGATAACCCACGATAAGCCTTTACGAGGAAGCAATGGAGGGGCAGGTGCGAATTTTTTTTTTCGCCCATCTGGGATTTAGCGCCGCCCCCCCCCCAAGATGGAAAGCAAAGGGCAAGAATAAAAAAAAAAGGTTGTGGATGACACATAAATCTTTGTCCACCCTCTTCGCAGTCCCCCTGTGTCTCTCTCTGCTCCCTCCACCTCCGTGAGCTTCTCTAACTTCTCTTCCTCCATCACATTTTTTTTGGTCGTCATCTTCGAAGGCGAACCGCGGACTTGACCTTTTAAAAAGTCCTAATTCCTCTGTTGACTTGTCTATTGGACCCTCCTCCTTGGGACAGCCACGCCCTACGTTAACGATAGATCTCACAAGCCGCGATAGAGCAGAGTCGACCCCTCCATCGTCTCTGTGGGCTTCACGATAGAAAAAAAAAACCACTTTTTGTCTGGATAGATCACCATAGACATTGAACAGTAACACGGTATTGTCGTGTTCCTGTCATTTTCCTTTAGATTCGAATTTTTGCATCATAATACCCCGAAACCGAAATCATGCCGTCCGAGAACGCTCAGTCGACCAAGGTTCTTGATGAGCTTTTCCAGAAGCTCACTGTCTCTAAGGAGGCCGCCGATATCAAAGAGTCATCCAACCAATTGGCCAGTTTCATCAACGGCCGAATTGAGGACCAGGATGTTCCCAGCAAGTAAGTCCTACACTGCGTCGTGGTTTATTTTCACGACTATACTTCATTGAAAACCCCGCAACTTCGGCAATTTTTTTTTTTTTTACTGTACTGGGGTTCCGCCAGCACAGGCATCCTTCTTCCCCACCATCACTGCTACCAGTCAAGTTGGTGGTGAAATTGCTTTTGATGCTGCACACCCACGTGCATCCCTACTTTCCTCACACTGAAACTAACTACTTCTCTCTGTAGGATCATTGATAACTTAAAGAAGAGTCTCGCCAACAAGAAGGATGCTGTGGCCCGTGAGCAGGCTTGCGTTGCCATTCAGGCTATTGCTTCCCACTCCGAGGTTGCCGCCAACGTCGAGCCTTACCTCATTGTCCTTCTACCAAGCGTCCTTGCCGCTGTCGGTGACAAGGTTGCTGCTGTCAAGACTGCCGCCACAGCTGCCGTCTCCGCCATTGCTGGCGCCATCAATGGCAATGCCTGCAAGGCTGCCCTTCCCGTCATTATGGAGTCCATCCGCACTGCCCAGAAGTGGCCCGAAAAGATGGCTGCTCTGGATTTCATTGATGTTTTGATCAAGACTGCTCCTGCCCAGCTCGCTTTCCGCGTTCCCGACCTGATTCCCGTCGTCTCAGAAGCCATGTGGGATACAAAGAAGGATGTCAAGGAGCATGCCTACAAGACCATGGAGCAGATTTGCCAGCTTATTGTCAACAAAGATATTGAGCGCTTCATTCCCGAGCTCATCAAGTGTATTGCCAAGCCTGAGAATGTCCCTGAGACTGTTCACTTGCTCGGTGCCACCACTTTCGTCACTGAAGTTCAGGAGCCCACTCTGGCTCTGATGGTTCCGCTCCTGGACCGTGGTCTGGCTGAGCGTGAGACTGCCATCAAGCGAAAGTCTGCCGTCATTGTCGACAACATGTGCAAGCTTGTCGACGACCCCAACATTGTCGCTCCTTTCTTGCCCAAGATGATGCCTGGTCTCCAGAAGAACTACGACAACTTGGCTGATCCTGAGGCCCGAGAGAAGACCAAGCAGGCTTTGGACACTATTATTCGCGTTGGTAATGTCGTCGATGGTAAGATTCCCGAGGTCCGCAACGACGGTGACCAGAAAGTCGTGCTTGGGAAGCTCAAGGAGCTTCTTGCTCCCAAGTACGCTTCTTACCTGGAAAAGATGGCCCCTGTCGCCGAATACATTGCTGCTATGGCTGGTCAGCTCATCGACGAGAAGGAGTCTGAGAATGCTGTCTGGGTCGATAATCTGAAGGCTTATGTCGCTGTCATTACTGGTATTGACAACGCCGAGGCCACTGTCGACGCCCTTCGTAAACGTGCCTCACCTGGTGCTGCCGAGGAGGAGACAGTCGAGCCCGATGAGGAAGAGGGTGAGGATCTTTGCAACTGTACCTTCTCTCTGGCTTACGGTGCCAAGATCCTTCTCAACCAAACCCACCTGCGTCTTAAGCGTGGTCAGCGTTACGGTCTGTGTGGCCCCAACGGATCTGGAAAGTCTACTCTCATGCGTGCCATCAACAATGAGCAAGTTGAAGGATTCCCCAAACAGAGCGAAGTCAAGACTGTCTTCGTCGAGCACGACCTTGACTCGGCTGATACTGAAATGACCACCATTGAGTGGACCATGAAGAAGCTCAAGGAGGCCGGCGTTAGCACCACTCAAGCTGACGTCGAGAAGCAACTCACCGAATTTGGTTTCACCAAGGGTATGATTTCCGGCGAAATCAGCGCACTTTCTGGTGGTTGGAAGATGAAGCTCGCTCTGTGCCGTGCTGTCTTTGAGGCTCCCGATATCCTGTTGCTCGACGAGCCTACTAACCACTTGGACGTCAAGAATGTGAAGTGGCTCGAGGATTATCTCATCAACTCTCCCTGCACTTCTATCATTGTCTCACACGACTCTGGTTTCCTTGACAATGTCTGCCAGCACATCGTTCACTACGAACGATTCAAGCTCAAGCGCTACAAGGGTAACCTGGCCGAGTTCGTCAAACGTGTACCCTCTGCCAAATCCTACTACGAGCTTGGTGCCTCAGAGATGGAGTTTACCTTCCCCGAGCCTGGTTTCCTTGAGGGTGTCAAGACCAAGGCAAAAGCTATCCTGCGTGCCACCAACATGTCCTTCCAGTACCCCGGCACCTCCAAGCCCCAGATCTCCGACATCACCTTCCAGTGCTCACTGGGATCTCGTATCGCCGTCATTGGTCCTAACGGTGCTGGAAAGTCTACCCTTATCAACGTTTTGACCGGTGAGCTCATTCCTACCGAGGGTGAGATTTATCAGCACGAGAACATCCGTATCGCCTACATTAAGCAGCACGCCTTTGCTCATATCGATAACCACCTGGACTCAACTCCTTCCGAGTACATTCAGTGGCGATTCCAGACTGGTGAGGATCGTGAGACTATGGACCGTGCCAACAAGATCATCACGGAAGAAGACGAAAAGGCCATGGACAAGGTGTTCCGCATTGAGGGTACTCAGCGCCGCGTCATCGGCATCAACGCCCGCAGAAAGTTCAAGAACAGCTACGAGTATGAGTGCTCGTGCGCCATTGGTGAGAACGTTGGTATGAAGAATGAGCGCTGGACCCCCATGATGTCGGCTGACAACGTCTGGCTGCCTCGTAATGAGCTTCTGGCTTCTCACCAGAAGATGGTTGCCGAGGTTGATATGAAGGAGGCCCTTGCGTCGGGTCAATTCCGACCTTTGGTCCGAAAAGAGATTGAGGCTCACTGCGCCAACTTTGGTCTCGATGCTGAGCTTGTTTCTCATTCTCGCATGCGCGGCCTGTCTGGTGGCCAGCGTGTCAAGACGGTCCTTGCTGCCTGTTCATGGCAGCGCCCTCACTTGATTGTGCTTGACGAGCCCACCAACTATCTCGATCGCGACTCTCTCGGCGCCTTGTCCAAGGCCTTGAAGAAGTTTGAGGGTGGTGTCATCATCATTACCCACTCTGCCGAGTTCACCAAGGATCTGACTGAGGAAGTGTGGGCTGTCATGGACGGCAAGATGACTCCTTCCGGCCACAACTGGGTTTCCGGACAAGGTTCTGGTCCCCGTCTCAAGCAGGACGGCGATGACGAAGAGGAGAAGTTTGATGCTATGGGTAATAAGATTGTCACTACCAAGAAGAAGGCCAAGCTAACCTCTTCGGAGATGCGTAAGAAAAAGAAGGGTATGTCTTGATCCGATTGTTGATGGTTTTTTTTTTGGTTCTTTGAGAAGCATTGCTAACAAGTTTCTGCAGAGCGTATGGCCCGCCGCAAGCGTGGTGAGGAGGTTTTCAGCGATGAGGACGATTTGTAAGCGCGTTTATACCTTGACGAGCCGCTGTCATGACTCATTGGCTCCTGCTACTTCTTTGACGATGTTTTGTTGCATTTTGCCTTTGATTTATTATCTTTTGCACGGTGCTGTGAAGGGCAGTAAAAGTTTTGGAGGTTGCGATGCGTTCTGGGAAATGATTGCTTGCACGGGCTGTTGATAGACCTGGCCTTTTGTTAGATAGAGATGAATGACTGCAAATACCCAGGTAATTGGCCAGAGGCCTCGATGGAGAGTTGGAGGACCTCTAGACGACGGCTTCGACATTACACGTGGGCTGCGAAACGACTATGGATGGTGGCCAGATAGAACCCAATAGAGTGCCAGTCGGCTTTTTTTTTTTTTTGTTTTTTTTTCGCATGGGATGAGTCCCGCGAACAGATGGGCAGGTACCTACGTAGAAGTCCCAAGCCGATCATGACTTCAAACATGCACATGTTGGTCAGTGCCACCGGAAGTGCAGGTACACACACAGTTCAAGCCATCGCAGGCAAACGTCGAGCGAAAACCACTCGTCAAAGTCGCTCGTATTCGCCAAGGCATGGCTACACCCACGAGGCCTTTCCAACGCTCAGCCGTAGATGGTCTGCCGATTACGCCCCGGGCATCAATCGGACCACAAGCACCACGGTCGGTAGGCAGCGCCAAGCGTCATGTACGACATGCCGCACCATTTCCCCTTCCAGGGGACCTTCCATGGGACTTTCCCTGGGGCTGCGGACATCCTTCGGCGATCGGGGGTGGTAGCTGCGTGGCTTATCGCGACGCTCCTTCCGGGATGGGGGCCCATGGGTGTGTGCATGTGATGAGAATCTGGGGAAGGAGGGCTTGACTGGGACAAGGAACATGAATCGGTGGGCCGTGGGACTTCATTTGGAGAATTGATGACCTGGTAACGTGGTATTGGTAGGAAATGGCCGGGTCTGGGCTGGCTAACATGTGGTGCCTCAAGCTCGACATTATTCAACACCATCGGAATTCATGGTCCATCAACCAAATCTCTATGGCCTTTTCATTTTATTCAAAATGCTCTCTCATATCCGGGTATATACCTTCTCTCTTAGCCCTAAACCACGACGTCTGATAATACGGCTAGTTCTGATAGCCATAACTGAAAACCTCATCGAAAATCCCATGTCATGTAGTGCGCGTCGTCATGTTTCATTCCAGCCCCCCCTCCCCC
>JFZS01000323.1:0-27701 GCA_000709145.1 Balansia obtecta B249 | reverse complement strand
AGAGAGAGAGAGAAACGATAAACGACGTCGTTCAAGTCACCGACCGAGGATGCAGAATAGCAATCGACTCTCTAGGAAAGGCTCTTTTTTAAAGCCTGCTGCTGCTCATCTGACCCAGATACGGAGGGGACGATCAGGCCGTTTATGTATGAGCCGTTGGGATCTAGTAAGCAAGATGCGTGCCTGGTGTTCAAGGGCGCCTTTGCAGCCGATTGGAGCGGAGACTTATGGCGGACTCTCAATGCGGAAATGATCGACCAACAGCTGCCACGGCGAGCAAACGATGGTGTGCAAGAGGAGTTGTTTATGTATATATGTCGTGTTGGATGGAGGTGGGAGGAATTAAAGTCAAGAGTCTGTAAGAAAGAGGCGTGAGAAGGAGACGAGGAGACGAAACGAGAAAGAGAAAGCCTGCAAGGGGAAGAAAACAAGCAGAAGGCAATGGGAAATCAAGGTCAAATGATTAGGTTGTGAACGTCCAGGCGGGTGAGTTGGAAGCTAATGACAGGATCAGACATGGTGATAGGGGCGGGCGGCAATCATGTTTTATTCTTCATCACTTGATACACGCCGTGGTATATGGATGGAGAGGATGGAGAGGATGGAGAGGACGGAGATGGCCAAATCAAAAGCGTCGACCATTCTAGAGCCTTTGCGCGCTCCGCTCTGGCTGACGCTTCGCCCTGGCTCATGCTGCCCGTGCTCGGGTCGACTAGTGGAGGAAGGAGCCAGCCATAACCGCCACTACCTGGGCCGGCAACCTAGCATCGTGCCCATTGTGCCCATCGTGTCCATCATCACATCATCCCACCCCTTCCTTACACCCTTTTTGCCTTTTTTTTTTTTTTTTTTTTTTTTTGCTTTTTGCCTTTTGCCTTTTGACTCCGGTCAGGCTCCTCCCACCATCTCGCAACAACCTCGGCTTGCACAAACAGGGTGGGCGGGTTTTATGTAACTGTCCTTTTTCTTGCCCCAACTTTGACAAGTGGAGGCTGGATGAATGAATAACTGGTATCCGCAATGGCCATCGTTCTTTCCCTGCTGACCAGGGAGTTTGCTGCTGCCAGGTGCTCGCCTGTTCGCCTGCTCGCTGCGGAGCCGAAGGCCGTGTGCACTGGAGCGGAGCAACTGACGGGCTCCAGCACAGCATGTTTCATGGAGCTGAATCTCCTAACGGCGTCCACATTTGCCATGTCGAGTTCCTGATGTCACACCACAATCGCGATCTCAGCATCCGCACCCTGACAACCTTTGAAGATGCAGTCGTATCAAAACCAGTCCCCCCCCCCGATGAAAAATGGAAAATGGGCCGTCTTGATTTCATCAATGCATCAGGCATCTCTTTGTTCGTCATAACTCCCACCAATTCTTCCAGTGACACTACCCATATCCATGTAATTCTTACATCAAGCTTTCTTTCCCCACCAATATCACGACACTTTTTATTAATAATCTGGCTGCGCGCTGGCTCTAGCACGGCAAGTCCCTACTGGGCATCTGGGCATCTGGGCACCCTAGCTGCATAAAACGCCAGACGTGACTGGAGACACCGAACGCGTCGCATGGAGACTGGACCGTACGACAGAAATAAAGGTCTCATCAGACTCAGGCAAAGCCTATAGGCGAGGTCGCAGCTGTGCTAATAACCGCTTTGTTGAGATTCTTCTGAATTTACGGAACACGGAGGAGTTAGTGTTGAGGCCACTTCTCATCATAGGCTGGAATAGAGTCGACAACAAGCAATTTGTAAACGAGATTACGGGACGTTAACTGTTTTCAACCTGTTCGCCAAATAGTTACCGAACACTAGGCACGGAAACGCCTATAGAACAGTAGAAGCTTGCCATGGACTCAAGTCTGGACCTTGACGAGTGGGCTTGCTGCAGCCTCGCCCGGGGGGGGGGGGGGGCGCTCTGCCGGTGAATGAATCGGAAAGAGGCCAGCAACACACGCCCTCCCGAATAGGGCAATACATGAAATCTTCATACAGGGGGCAGCAAGCTGCTTGGGGTGGCTATGGCCAGGACTAGTTCCGCGGAACGGATGTCTTTCGAGCCACAGATCAAGGTTCAACAACCCAGACAGCACCACCAACCAAATATCACGTCGGGCCATTCTTCTTCTCAAGGGCTAATTACTGCGCCCGGACACAAGGCCGCATGGCGGTTACCTACCAGCATGTTAGCAATCATATTCGAGTTGACAAGCCGGTGACTAGCGCGTCAACCGGAGGTCGGCTGGGGTTGAAGTCACCCAAGATCAACTATCAACTATCAACTGCGTAAGCATTGTGGGTACAACATACCTGTGGCGTTGTGACTGGCAAAAGGATAATAGCATATCCACCACACCAGATGATCCCGGCTGTTCATGATCAATTGTTATTGCTGCAGAGAGTCAAGGAGAAAATCTGGGGGACATGACATGCTGACAGCTCTTCTTCACCCTCTCTGTAACGAGGCCACTTTTGCGGCTTGGCATATATAACGGCGACATGATAAAAGAGTGACAAACTCATGTGACCGCTTCTTGGATGGATGTTAATAATAATAACACTATCGTGCCCCTCTTGTTTCTGACCACATGTAGGCGGGAAAAGGCTCATTCGGTCATGCGGCAACTTGTCTGGTGGTGAAGATCCGATATCGCCGCAATAGCACGATTTAGAGTCGCCCTGATGACGAGGAGGAAAAAAAATTTTTGCCTCACACCCCTCACCCCAGGGAGAGCTTGATGGGTCCCCTTTCCCCTTCCAGCCACCAGCCACCAGTCACCAGTCGCCAGTCGCCAGTCACCAGTCACTAGCCACTAGCCACTAGCCACCAGCAGGGGAACATGACATGCTATTATTTTGCAGAGGGTGTTAGCCTCGCAACAGTCATAGCAGGCACATGTTGAATCTTCCAGGAACCCCAACGTCCACAGCAAACGAACACGACACATGCAAACCGGTTTTCTTTTCTTTTTCTTTTCTTTTCATTTTTTTTATTTTTATTTTCAATTCCCTTGTAAAACCCTGGCAACACGGCCGGCCCGAATCAGTGAACAAACTATGCCTGTCCACCGGCAACAAAGATGTCATGGTGTTATAGTACTCACTGATGAAGCAGCAAATACGACGACGACGACGACGATGACGACGACGACGACGACTGCAAAGAGTCTTGTCTCTCACGCCAGGCAACCCGGCAATGGTGAAAGCAAAGATTGCTCTCGTCTACGCGGGCAAGACAAGACGGACGTCAAAAATCATTACGTGTTCTACTACAGCCTCTGGCTCATGTCATGCAGGATATGTCAGACAATCGCCGTCTCTGGGTTAGCGCATAAAGTTAGAAGTTGTTCCCCCTCGCGCACGCCGGGGTGTCGTCCAAGGGGGGGGGGGGGGGGGGACTCGCGTAAATCCGGGGTTATTCCCGCGCGTCGGTTTTGACCTTGTCTACGACTCACACCGCCCTCTCGCCGCCCTGTCCTCGACACCATGGAGGTTTGTTCCCGAGATGCCTCTGTTCCACGCGGTGCAGGTGATTTTCACATGGCCCCATCTCCACAGCACCAGCTTAACTGGCCGGTTCGGTGCTACACTTGGGCCGCCACATCCCGTAGTCGGCAAATCCCAGTCCACTGCCGAGAAAACGGACGCAGGTTCTATGAAATACGGGATCCATGCCCTGCTGACACTTTGGATGTTATGGTGCTCATCTGCAGCTACACTCGGTATGCTCACTCAACTCATGACAGACGTGGCTAGCAAAGACCAATGACCCCGACCCGCATCACATCATCGGGCCCTACAAGCACGCAAGCAAGCAAGCAGTCTCTCCGACTCTTTTTAATCATGCCACGAAATGTACAGCATGATGCCAGCACCAAAAGCCACGGCGGCGAACTGCACGAGCGTCTTGCGCAACTCCTCCATCTTATTCGGCCCCGTCTCCAACAACTCGGGGATGACAGCCACGGTGCCAACGTATAAGAAGGTGCCAGCCGTAAAGGGCAACAACATGTCGCCCCAGGTCTGGACCGAAAAAGCACAGAATTAGTTTTGTACACACATGTCTTCTGGAGCAACACAATCGTGTGTGTGTCTTGACATACCAGGCTTGTCCCCCACAGACCAGCATTCCGGGGCATAAACTCCAGCGTCTGCCCGTTGCTCAACTCCTGCACGGCAATGCCAATCAGGGTGCCGAGAAAGGCGCCTATGGCGGTGACAAACTGCGACGCCATGGCGGCTCGCTTGGAGAAGCCGGACTGGACGAGGAGCGCAAAGTCGCCCACCTCATGGGGGATCTCGTGGAAGAAGACGGCGACGGCGGTCGTGGCGCCAATGGTGGGCGAGGCGTAGAAGCTGGCGGACATGGCGAGGCCGTCGGTGATGTTGTGCGTGAAGTCGGCGCTGCAAAGCCATTATTAGGGGAAAGGCCGACGACGAGGTAAAAAAGCAGAAAGTGCCCCTCAACATACATGAGATTGAGATAGCCGCCCAGCTTGACACTAGGATTCTTCTTCCTCTCCTTCTCCATCTCCTCCTCCGCGTGCTTCTTCTCCTCCGTAACAGGCCTCCGCCGCGCGCGAACCTCGCCCTCGCCCTCGCCCTCGCCCTCGACGCCCGACGCAACGCCCGACTTGGCCTCCCGCACCACCACGACCCCATGATGATGCGCATGGCCCCCGTCGCCGGTAACGATGCGCAACCCCTTATCCATCGCGACAAAGACCATGAAGCCAACGAGGACAGCCAGGCCGAGGACCAGATTCCGATTCGGCTCAACGAGCACGAAGCGCGGCCCGCCCTCGCCCTCGCCCAGGAAGATCTCCGGCAGCAGGTGGAAGAGCGTGTCGCCCAGGAGGCCGCCCACCGCGAAGGCGACCATGACGCGAAGCGACGCGGGCCGAATGTCCGTCGGGCACAGCGCGAGCAGCAAGTTGGGCGGGCCGGATATGTACACCGTTGCCAGGAGCGCGTTTACCGCCGGCGAGCCGGGGAAGAGCCTGGTCAGCAGGGCCGGCGCGGCGTGCTCGTGCGTTGCCCTGTTGAGCTGCTGGACTATCGGGCACGTCTGCTACGATTCTTAGCACGGAAATAAGTAGATGGCAAGAGTCAAAGTGTCAAGTCCCCCCCCACCTGCAGTTGGGCGTCGAGCTCCTGGAGGCTCATTGTTGCCGGGTCGAGCGCCAGCGCGCTTGTTGCGAGGAGTAGGGCGAGCGCCATGGCGGATTGGCGGATTGGCGGATTGGCGGAGCTGAGGTGCGGTTTGATGAGATCTGGTGATGGATCGAGAAAACCGGCTTTTGGGTGCCGGCTTGGCTATAAGGGGTTCGTTCTCTTGTGGATTGGCCACGTTGGAAGGTGTTGGGATGCCCGAGCATGACGCGCCCCCCCGGCTGAGATCCACCGGCTCCGACAGCGCTTGTGTCTGTCTGCCTGTTGGACTGGCCTTTATCCACTTGCAACGTACATGTACATGGGGCAACCTTGACAATAAGCAACAAGCATACAGACGGATAGATACACAGACACATCAATGGCAGTCGCATCCAAGTTATCAATTCAAAATGTAATCTTATTCATGCTGTTCTCCAGCGTCTATGTCTATCCAAGCGAGTGTTCCCTACACACCAATCATGACTCGACGGCATCGAGTCATGTCCGTTTCAAACATGAAAACTGTCCCGTCAGCCGAGGCTGCTGGCACACGAGGCTTCATTAAGTGATATACTCCATCTGCTGGAAAATACGAAACCGCCTCCCTCTTTTTATCATGGTATCAATTACGATTTTTTTTACAAGGCAGCAGCGGCCATCAAAACACCAGCAGCAACACCAACCAGAGCGTTCAGGTGGTTAGCAGCGGCGGTGGGGAGCGGCAAGCCCGTCGTGGTAGTAGCAGGCGCAGTACCGATGCTGTTGCCGTTGCCATTGACGGGAGTAGCGGCAGATGTGCTGGTAGAGGCGATGTTGCCACCATTGCTGCCGCTGCCACTTCCGTTGCTACCACCATTGCTGCCACTGCCGTTGCTACCACCATTGCTGCCACTGCCGTTGCTACCACCATTGCTGCCACCACTGCTGCTGCCGCTGCCGCTGCCGCTGACACCGCTGCTGCCACTACCACGGCTGCCATCGTCACTGTCGCTGCCGCTACCGCTGCTGCCACTGCTGCCACCGCTGCTGCTGCTGCTGCTGCTGCTATTCGCAGGTCGGCTCTCGTGGCCCTTGCAAGACAGATCGTACACAGGCTTGGTGCTCAGGGTAGATCCAATGACGCCAAAGGCAGGGCTGGGCATCGTAGGGGCACCATCCTGGAAAGTGAACCACCAGGTGTTGGTGGTGGGAAACAGGGGGCAGCCAATCTGTTGCCAATACTTCTCGGCTTGTTCGACTCCAGGAACAGCCTTGTTTTCAGTAGGACCGGCCACAGGCCAACCAGTCTCGGCAACCCAGATGGGCAGGTCACCACAAGCCGCCTTGACCTTCTTCATGCCGTCATCGAAGAGCGCAGGGGCATTGTCAATGCCATTGTCCTTCTTGTTCTCGTAGTAGGGATAAGTGTCCATGCCGACCCAGTCCAGAGCGCCAAAGATGGCGTGGTTGGAGGAATTCACAAAGGCACTCGACGTGTCGACGTGGCCGATGGGGGCCTTCTCCAGGCAAGAGCCCTTGATGGTCTCACGAACCTGCTTGATGTAGCTGACCAAGGTCTCGGCAGTGGCACCAGGATCAGGGGAGCGGGCCTGGCTGATGGGACTGAGGCGGTACAAGTCCTCGCTGCCGACCGAAATGCCGGCAACCAGACCGTCGAGCTGGCTGCAGTACTGGCTGATGGTGTTCTTGAGGGCAGCAAGCTCGTTGTTGAACGACTGCTGGCCGGCCGAGGCCCAGAGCCCCAGCAACAGGCTGGTCTTGGTCTTGATGGCGGCAGGAATGGCGGCAATGGGCTGGTTGTCGGCCGTGCCAGCCTGGATCATGGTGTACAGACGGGCACTGTTGAATTTGCCGTCGGTGCCCTCGAGGCCCTGAGCGGCCTTGAACTCGGCCTCGAAGTCAGATTGGGCCTTGACCTGGCCGTTTGTGAATGTGCTGGCGTAGTTGAAGCCATTGAAGACGGCACTGGCGCCCGAGATGGCCGTGGCCAGAGCGAGCAGACGAGGAGACATTGTGGATGTGAGGATGTGAGTTGAATCCGGAAAGCAGATAACGAAAGGTCGTACCACTTTTTTTTTTTTTCTTTTCTTTTCTTTTTTTTTTTTTTTTTTTCAAAAAGATGGTCCTTATAATACAAGACTCGTCAACAGTAAAAAACGAAGGACGTGACGTGACGGGATGGGGAGGTGAGGAAGGGAGGAATGCAAAAGGGTGGAATAGGAATCGAGTTATGTAGGCAGGCACGACCACCGACGTTCGGTCTGTACATGGCCCTTGTTTCTTGTTAAGATTATCAAATGCTGCCTACCCCCCCGGTCCGAATCCAAACCCATGTTGCAGCCGTAGGCTAAATCCAATCAAACCCAACCCGGTCGATAGTCTCGATCACGTCGGCGCCGTTCGTAAAACGTCGATAGGAGCTCGAGCCGCCGGGCCCAGCAGCTCCAAGGATCACGCGCCATGGAGTGGATGCCGTTGCGGTGTCAGACGAGGGCACAGCACGAGTGGACGGGATAGGCGGGAGGCTGTAGTTCAATTCGAAGCGTATGTGCGTGCTTGCGTGTCGTAGGATGATTCGTGACTCCAACGACGGAAAGGCTCAGCTCGGACCCACTTCTTTTTCCAGCGGACCGGAAAATGTCATTAACAATACGCAAAATTACTACTACTACACTACTACTACACTACTACTACTGCTGCTACTACACTACTACTACTGAAGAAAAAAAAAAAAAAACGAAAAAGAAAAGTCCATCTTATAGTAAGCCAGGAGTTTCACCGAGACAACCACGACCTGGGTAGAAGCCCACCACCACTATAAGTAACTTTTCTCGCCAAATCAAAACCCAGTCAGGAGCTGGCTGTGCCAAATGAAATAAACAAATTTATCTTGCCCAGCGAATAGACGAAAAACAAAAAGGAGAGAAAAGCGGGGCCTTCATCCCCTGCCCCCTTCACCATTCGCCCAAAGTAAAGGCGGCAAAGCAAACTGCGCCATCTTGGACCTCACAGGCTAAGCAAGCAAGTCGTGTCTCTGGCGCCCCTTAAACCAAAAGTCGACTAGGCTCCCCCCCCCCCCTTCCCCTTAGTGTTTCTATTTCCAGCCCCAATAATAATAATAATAATCATAATACGAACCCGACGGCAAGCCGGCTTACTTGCCTAGCTCCGTGTGCCAGAAGATTCCAGAGATGGCCAGGCACGTGATCGGGTGCTTGGACGCAGAGTGAGCAGTTCAATGTCACCCGCATCTGCATCAAGAAGCCGTGCCTCCCTCTTTCTTTCTTCTCCACTGTCTCTCAAGTCTCACTGCCGCCATGCAGGTCCGTCCGTCCGGGCTTAGCAGCCGACGTGCCGCTTGGCTTCATGCACCGATGCTGTGCAAGACGACAAGATCTGCGGGAATGCGGGCGGTTATGCAACGATTTGTGAGACGGCTTATTTGATCTTGCTAACGCCGCACCGCTCTCACCGAGTACTTTTGCATTTCCTTCCTGGCCGACGTGATATATCTATCGACCGTGGGTGGCCTGGCCTGCATCTCCCACCGTCTGAATAAAGACGACATGTAGTCGTTTTGTAATGCCATGCTTCTTCCGTCTCCAATTCTCCTCCCCTGATTCCCCGTCCTCACCTCTTGAGCCCTGGTAGATTTAATGCCAGCCATCTGCATTCTTCCATCTTCACTAAAAATACACCAAACATACTGTTAAAATCAACCATGCCCTTCTTTACAACCGCCTGTCCTGTCCTGCATGTCCATAACTTTTCCGAATCCATGCTGCGGGACTAGATTTTGACCACCCTAAACCCTAGTCCGTAGATGCTGCTAGAGAATTCTTCATCAAAGAGATGCAAACATCGCACATGTCGAGTTTCCCCAATGCTCCATCTCATACGACAGTCATCGTGCAGCCAGCAGCCCGACGGTACAGTTAGCTTGTCTTACATCCCATCAAAGCTTATATAATACATCGCACTGCAGATGCCTACACAAACCCTCTTATCCCGCGCAGCCCAGACGACTTCTTTTCCTTCCTAGACTTGCCTGATCCACTGGTTTCGTCTTTGCTCTTGTCGCGCGACTCGCGTCGCAGTCTCTGGAAACCACCTGCCGGCAAAACGTCAGTGAACAGCTCCCCGGAACATTCCCGCATCGTCCAATACTCACTAAAGTGTCGCTGATCGGGGGACATGGCCATTGCTGCAGTTCCCGAGCTCTCAGCTCGTGGAGAGTGGTCAACTTGAGCCACGGCGGCCGCATCACCTGAAGACGTCGCCGTCTGTGGTCCGACGGATGCATTCTTGTTGTACTCAGTTGTTTCCGCATTGGACAAGACCCCTTGTGGACGCGTCTTGACCACAACGGGACTTGGAGTAGACAACGTCGCGCAATCCGAATCCAAGATGGGCTGTTGTGCCATCTGCTGCTGCTGCTGCTGCTGCTGCCGCGGAAGTGAACCGGAAGCGTGCTGCCTTTGCACATGTTCCGACTGCATATCCAGTAGCGACGATTGAAGAGCCGTGTACTTCCTCATGAGAAGTGAGTACTGCTTCTGCATTTCCGCCTGCTTCGCTCGACTCGCTGCCAGGGCTGTCTCTACCGCGAGATTGGACTTTGCCACTGGCCGCTCGCCCTCCTCCTGCACTTCAAGCAACTGCGCTTGGAGAGCTTGGATTTGTGTCTGGAACAATCGCTTTGTGCGCTCCACATCGAGTTCTAGTGCCACCAGCTTCATCCTGAGTGCCTCAGCCTCGTTCTCAACTTCCGTGGCTGATTTTATAGCCGCCTGGCGCTCAAGCTCCTTGGCCTGATGATCTCTTTCTGAGCGTGATAGTCTTTCCACCTCCGTCTTGAGACTTTCGACCTGGCTGCCATCAATCTCGAGCGACCGCATTGTTTGTTGAAAATTGAGCTCCTTCACTTCAGCTGCGCAGAGCAACTTGCGCAACTTGTCGCACTCAGACTTGGTCTCGTCCAACTCTTTCTGCAGCTCGTGTACGTCAGCGCCCGCCTTTTTCGACGCGTCCCGGAACTTCTTTAATCTAGAGACCAATTCCGCTTCCCATTTCTTCGCCAAGCTGCGACTTTTTTCCGATTCCTTCTTTGCCTGCATCTCAGACTTCTTAGCATCCTCGAACCGGCTCCTGAGGTTTCGATTCATCATGATGAGGTTCTGCATTTCTGCTTCCGTAGCAGCCTCCGACATCTGCTTCCTCCGCAAATCCCCAATGTGCGCCATGTGCTGCTGTTTGAGATATCTTTCGAAACTCAGGTCGTTCTGTAACAGAAGAACCAGCTTTTGCAGATGTGCTATTTGAGTAGGAAGTTCGGACGTGGATAACAGCGAATTGGATACCAGCGGAGGCGGCACCGTCGTGGACGACGTTGTTCCGGGAGCCATTCTTTCACCCACCGATTCCTGATGGCTCAGGGCAAGAGAATGCGTGCTGTCGTTGGCCAGCGACTGGTGCAATCCTGACTTGATTGCTTTGTTGGATTGGATCAAGTCTTGGAGCTGCGGATGAGACGGAGATAACGTCAGGGTGGGACTATCCCTGCCAGGAGGCCTTGACCGGCCGTCGGCAGAGTCTCGACGGGATGGCAAGCTTGATTGAGAGCTGCGGCGCATCATGGTTGCTGGCGTATGGTTGCTCGACAGTGAGTCAGACGCTGTCAAGCGCGAATTGCGCCGACTATCATACTTGCTATCAGATCCACTCAGCAAGGAAACATCAGCCTTTGAGTCCTCAATCATGTCCTGCTCCAGATTTGTGCCGACAGCGGCGCCGCCGGACTCGGGTGACGCCATGCTCAGGTCAGCAAAGTTGTACATGTCCGTTTCCAGACACAGACCCAGGCATTCAGCTACCACTTCAGCCGCCTCACTCTTAATCCAGCGACCAAAATCAGTCTTCTCCGAATCGATAGTTAGGGAATAGAAATTGGGGTGAAGCAAGTGATTTCGCCTAAACCGCTCAGAACGGTGTCTCATCTCAGAAGGCTGTACCTCGAAATCATCTGCGTAGGAGGCATTCGCGTGGCGCATGTATCTCTCTGGCTTGCGAATGTAGTCCATCAAGTTGATGGGATACAAGCCATAGAGGATAGTGTAGTAGTTGGGCAAGTGAGCAATAACTTGGTCGTCCACTTCGGGATCAAAGGTGACCACTTCCCACCGAGACGTGGTCTCAGCACCAGCACCACAGTCACCGTCGAGAGACTCGGCTGGCCGTGAGTGCTCTCTATCCCAGAACAAAAGGCGGCCGTAAATGCTAAATAATGCCGGAAGGTGTGGAACGACCGAGCTGGGCATATGTGGAAGCAGCATTATCAGAGTTGTCAAGGCAGCTGACACTATTGTTGTTGATGTATCCTGCTGAAGACAGGCCAGAAGATTGGTGAATAACGATGTTTGAAGAACCTGGTGCAGATGTGGAGGCTGTCCCTGGATGAAGTCGCAAAGAAATCGAAGCGCAGATTTGCGATAGGCCTTTTGCACAAAGTAGCCGTCCATGGCCACGAAAAACTCTTTCGGTCTCTTTTTCCCGAAGTTGCATAGCGACAGTCGAACAAGTCTCTCGTTGTAGTCTGAAGTCGGGTTGCCATCTAATAGAGCCGGGTAGAACCGGGTCATCCAGAGTTCAAATAATCGGTAAATGACACGTTTGGCAGCAGAGTCGGCTGCAAATGAGACCTGATACTCGTCGATGACGGTGACCAGATCCATGAGGGCAGCTACGGTCTCGCCGACGACGTAGTTATCGAGGCCTTCCTGATCGAGTATACCTCTACAAGCATCGAACCAAGGTAGTATTCTCTCGGGTGTCTGCAGGACGGGTATAAGTCTTCGAATAATGGCAATCCATGGTCCTGCGGCTTGGTCGTTGTCCTTGACTCTCTTGTCGAAGACGGAGAACAAGCTTTCCTGCAACTGGTCTGCAGCAGCATCGTCGTATTCTTCACGACGTCGTGTGAAGGCGGCTATGTTACTCGACAGAGGATCCGGCACCGGAAGGTATGGATTGTTGAGGAATGTATCGAGAGTCTTGATGAGTTCCTTCAATGGCCTGCAGCGCCGAAACTGTTAGCACGATAGTCTGCAGAGTGGGGATGAGCGTGCCGAATCGGAGAGGAGAGCGACAGGTTTTGAAAGAAGACGTTGTTGATTGACGTACGTGGATGAGGCCATTGTGAAGAACGATGCCGCGTCGGCCACATAGGGTGCAGATTGCTGTCAAGCAGTCTTCTGGCAGCAAACACGGATTTGGGAGGACTCAATTGTTGGGTTTGGCGGTCTGCAACTGGCGGTGGAGAGAATCGAAGGTGGTATAATTTCGAAATGCTGGGGGTTGCAATCAAGCCTACCCGAGTACCTGAGGCTTGATTGCCGGCTCGATCTACAGCTGATGAGGCATGATGTGCGCAGAGCTTGGGAGGTCGTCAGCCATGATGCAAGGTCTTGTCGTGGACGAACTTTGAGGTGGGGCGTGACGAGTGGAGTGGGGCATTTCTCCGAGCTCGCTCAGTGGGAAGAAGGAAGCTGACAGGCTGGCGATTGGCTGCAGATGTCGCATGCCATGCAACAATGAGACATTGGAGGCTGCTGACGAGGCACGAAACGTACCAGCATCGTAGCAAGGCAGTCAGTCCGTTTCCTAAGCTGGCTACAGGTCTTGCGACGACGACGACGACCATCGAGACGACCATCCCGTGCCCATGCCAACTTGGGGTGGTGGGACCCTAATTAATACCCCGCAAATCGAAGGCGCAGAAATGCGACGCGACGGAATGATGAATGACGGCAGAGTGGGATGATGGCCTGACATGACTTGTACAGTATACTACAGTATTCGGCCTGCAGCCAGCTGCGGCCAACGTAGTAGGCAGCTGGCTGGGCAGCTGGCTGGGAACGTCAACACGAAAGCACTTGAGACCGAATTGACCCTTACGAGTCGCGTCAAGGATTTATGCCCTTGTCAATGCCACCCATCATCGATCCCAAACCCCTCTTCCTCTTCCTCTTCCACTTCCTCCCTCTCTCCTTCCCTCTTGTCCCTCTCCTGCTGCCAGCCCTGCCACTGCCACTGCCGCTGCCACTGCCACTGCCACTGCCACTACCCCTCACCCAGTGTCCCTCGCTGCATGTTACCGGGTGCCGGTTACAAGTACAGTGCGACATGCAGCTGTCGGTTGCATGGACGTATCCGGACGTAGATGTACCTCGACCATGTCATACCATGGCAATTCGCTTTCATCTCGTGCCCTGTCTTGTGACGTTGCTAGACCCGATTGCACTGAGCACTGAGGGGGGAGGCATGGATGCAGCATTAGCTAGGCAAATAATACATGCCATTTCTTTCTGCTGTCAATACTCCCTGCTGTGTACCGTAGTGCAGCGTACCGTACGTAGGTAGGTAGGTAGGTACCCCAAGGTACGTAGCCTGGATTGACTTCCCAGGTTTGACCCAATTGGTCCATTGAGCCAGGCGGACCATCGGACCCCTCCCTCCTCGAGCCAACGTCTGTCTCTCTGCCCTCTGCCTCTCTTCCCCGCGTCTGCCATCCAATGTCCATCCAATGTCCATCCAATGTCACTCACTCACACACAGGCAGAGGTAGACTCGGTGTGGGAACCATGACTGGCCAGACACGTTATATACTTCACCTTCTCCTCACCCCCTCCTCTCTCGTCTTCCTGCCGCCCTTTCCTCCCACAATTATCAAGTTCCCATCCATCCATTGATCATTGATCCGTCTGTTGTCGTTCCATCGTCGGCCTCAACCAACATACCCACATCTGGTTCAGTCCGTCGTGCTGACCAGTCTTTCTTTATAAGAGCTGTCCCGTTTGCCCAAAGCCATCAACACGGCTGCTGCTGTATCATCACCCACAAGGGTTGGCTTGAACAAGAGTCATAGTTCTGCTCTCGTGACAGATAAAACCAACATCTTCCTACTACAGCTCAGGTTAACCATCCAGCCCAATCCCTTCATTAGTCGGCAAAGATGGCTGCACACAAGACGTCCGCGGTGTCGGACGAGCCCATTGATGTCCTCTTTGCCCTGCAACCCAAGTTCAACCTGCTGGACTTTGCAGGGCCACTCGCCACCTTCACCGCGGCTCAGCATGACCCCAAGGACGAAAGTGAGTGACTGACCATGATCTCGTGTCCGGTTGCTGACAATCCAGCTTAGACTCCAAAGCCTTCGAAGTGACCATCGCTGGAGCTGAACCCCAGATCATGTCGGAGCAGGGTGTCATGATTGGCTCCCAGATCTCCTTCAAGGAAGCGCACGAGCGTCTAGAGGACTTTGACATCCTTGTCATCGTCGGTGGAAACCACAAGGAGATCCTCGAAAAGGAGCAGGAGCCACTCGGGCTGATCAATGACTGGGCTGAGCTCCAGAAAAAAGACCCAGCTCGTGAGCGTACGCTCCTATCCGTCTGCACCGGAGCTCTCTTCCTCGCCCGAGAGAATATCCTCTCCGGCCTCTCTGCCACTACCCATCCTGACTACATGACTCAATTTGAAAATGTCTGCAGCGACGCTGCCACCCGGAATCTCACGGAGCGTACCGACGTGATCGAAGACGCCCGCTACGTCGTCAACAACCTCCGTTTTGACCTCGGTGAAGAGGATGAGAATCCATACATCCGCCGCAAGTCTGATGGTGGCCGTCGTCCCTCAAATGCTCGGTACGTGCTTTCACTACTGCGTATTCTCCGAAAAAAAAAAAAAAAAAAAAAGAGAGAGATGGGCATTACTGAAACTAAACCCCACTCACAGCAAGGGAAGCATGTCCTTCAAAGGCTCCAACCTGCGTCGCGAGTCCATCGCCCGACGTGCGGCCATGAGGCTTGGCGGTCTTCGAGTCATCACCTCTGGGGGAGTAAGCGCTGGCATTGATGCGGCCTTGTATCTGGTCAGCGCTTTGGTCGATGAAGATTGTGCGGCGGAGGTGGCCAGGCGCACTCAGTGGACCTGGAACAAGGGCATTGTCGTCGATGGTCTCGACGTCTAAATTGCCCATGCCGGCAAGGTGTGCCGGCGGTGTTGCGATATGCCAGGTTTTGTCTCCGGATGGACGGATGAACCGATGGCTAGCGACGGTGTAGCAAGACCGAACAATAAGCCTGTGTTATTTTAGTGTGACATGTAAAAACTCCAATCAATTGACACCCATTCCTACGTATATTTCATATCCTTGGGATGTTGGACTGCGTTTGATGCCATAGTCGTTCTACGTCACCCTGGCACTGGAACGCCGAGTGTGTCATAGATGGGATTGTGGTATTGTAAGGAAATAAGGAAATAAGGAAAAAAAAAAGAGTGAAAGAGTGAACGAAAGCAATATGAATGGGGAAAGGGGGAAAAAGAAAACCCTATCCTCGTGCTTCCAAAGCGGCATCATGATCTAGATGGATAGATGCCCTGCTCGATCCGACCGCAGGCTCTGACAATGAAGCTGGCTGCTTAGTTCAACTGCCCCTCAGCTAACTGCAGGTTTAATGAAATAGTCTCGCTTTATCTGGTCCTTCACAGTTGCACTTTTTTGCGTCAGACTTTCTTGTCACGCCAATCGTGGCAGCGACGAAGTCAAGTCCATCCGTCCATCCGTCCATCAGCAGGCTCCTGGTTGACGGCAGGCTGCGTAATCATGGCCGCATCTACAATCACCGCAACAAGAAAAAGTAATGAGAGGCCAAGAGCCTACATCAACCATACATCGTCGCATTAGTACATCTGCTCTCATCTAGATACTAGCTCGGCGAGGCGCCTTGGTCCGCCTCATCGCCTCCTTTGCCCCCAGCTCTGTGGTCCACGGGAAGCCCCCGTCTTCCTTCAGTTTCTGCAGAAACTCCTGCCCAAATTTAAACCCCATCTGGTACACTTCGTCAAACTTGTGAAAGTCCAAAGTCCCATAGTTATCGACCGGCGGTCGCATATAAATGCACCCAGGCATCCTCTTGGCCCGTTCCAGAGCGTCTACGCTCGACACATACGCCAGTCGACCTTGAATCTCTGCCAGTGTCGGAGGATTGGGGTGCGAGGACAGAGGATTCCACCTATTGAAAAATGCCCACATCCCGGACAACGAGTCGCCGTACGTCTGGGGGGTGTCGTCATCGAGCGCGCCCACATCAACGGCAAAGATGGTGTCTACTCCAAGCCCTTTCATGTGCGAAACAGTCAAGTTGTCCACGTAACCTCCATCAAGTAGCATGCTCCCCTCGTCGCACAGCGGCGGCAATAGCCCGGCCAGAGACATGGATGCTCGAATGTATCTCCATGCATAGCCGCTTGTATGAAACTCGGCTCGACTTTTGCTGATATTTGTCGTGTTGCAATAGTACTCCAGCCAAAAGTCTTCAATCTGTGTCTTGCCAAATGTTTTGAAAATGCCGCGGTTGAACTCGTGGCCTGTTGTATACGATGCCGACGGGTATGTTAAATCCAATGCAAAACGCCACAAACTTGCCATGCGACCAAAGAACTTCTTTGCAAATCCAAACATGGGAACAATGTCCGCGTGTCGTGCGTACAAGGCACCCACGAAGGCGCCAATAGACGTGCCGCCGACCACGTCAATGGGTATACCGGCTTCCTCCATGGCTCTAATGACACCTATCTGGCTCATGCCTCTCGCGCCTCCGCCGCCAAGCACCAGTCCGATAGATTTGCCACAAAGCCTCCGTGCCAGCCGGTGAAAATCGCTCTTGTAGGGTGTATCTGGTGAGTAGTAAGGAACGTGATGCACCTTCCTAGACGTGTACTTTTGGATCTCGGCCTGCAAAACTTGCACTCGCTCTTTCAGAGCTTGACCTAATCGCTTGGAGCGGGGATTATGAACAGGCATGGCGTTGGTGCTGAATGGCATTTGAACATGGAAATGTCCACCATTGATCCACATACGGTTGCGTAGCCAAGATCGGGCTAGGCCGGGCCGGGAGAAGCGTTCGTTGTGTAGTAACACTAGCATCTTCCTTGCTGTGGATTTCATTCCAAGCATGAATCGTTCATACTCTCCGGTTGCTGGCGAGCCATCGGCGAGGCCTACGAGTAGAATACTGTCGGCTTGTGTGATACATGTCTGCGTCCAAGGCGAGTTGACGTTGGTGTCTGAAACATGGTCAAATTAGTAAACTGCGAAAATTGCATACTTTGAAAAATTGCGGAAGGATCATAGTTTGAAATCAGGAAAAAATTAGAGTTAAGAAAACCATCAGCGGCTTTGCCTCCGGTTCAAAGAAATCTCATCATACAGCTATGCGTAATAGCAGAAGGGAAAAAAAAAATCAATCCAATCGGGTTCAGAGAAGGCTCTTACCTGCTACGTAGACCACGAGGCCATACTTTTCCTCTAGATCGGCAAGATACTGGGTTAGACGCAATTTGCCCATTCTATTAAACGCGTGCTTGCCGAGATGGTTCAGAATTGCGGCTTGGTTTAAAGACGTGGTCCCGTTAGGAGGTCCAACCTGCGCTAGTGCATTCATGAGCCGGTTTCCAAACTCAACGACTGGAACACCTGCGGTGACAGGGAGGATGGCTACAGTTCGAAGGTTCATTGCAGACTTTCTAGAGCTGTTGGCTGTGCCGGAGCCAGGCTCATTGATGCCATTCAACGACGGCTCATCAACCGCCGCTCGCATGCGGGAGGCGATGATCTTTGAGATCTTGATGGTGATGTTGGGATGTTCCTGCGCTAAGCTGTTGAAGAGAGTGCGAGGAAACTTGACAAGCTCCGTATCTCGAATGGCGTGCAAGGTGCCGGGACGAACCGTCTCTGTGAGCACTTCTAGCTCGCCAACACTCTCACCCTGGCCGAATTCCGCGAGTGCCGTCATGCCACCATCTTTGCGGTCCTCGACCAGGCGGAGACGACCGTTGAGAACGATATAGATGGCTTCCGATTCATCGCCTCTGTGGAAAATAACTTGCCCTGCATTGACTTGGACCCATTCCAGAGCAAAGTCAATATGGAGAATAAGCCGAGGCAGCACATGGGTCAATCTCTTTGCCATGGTCAGCAGCACAATTGGATACCTGTCGACTATTCTTTCTAGTGCAACCCTAGGAAGAAAGCCAACATAAACGTCCGTGTGGGCAACAACGTCAATGAATGATCGGTATGACGACACACTGCCGATATACCCGGCCAAACCGCCCGGTTTTACCAGCGATACGGTGCGGCGCGTCCGCCCTGTTCTCTTCAGAGTATCAGGTCGAGCTTGCGTGCCATCATTGTCGTCTGATTCGACACTGAGCGATGTCGTGCTTGATGTCTGAAGGATGCTCTGTGTAGTCTGCTCCGTGGTGTAGGTGCCGATATCCAGGAATCCGTCAATAACATAGTATAAGCCCGGGTTCCTTTCTCTCTGTTCAACCAACACAGAGCCTTTCGGAAAGAAGACAATTTCGACATCGTCCTTCATTTCGTGCGACAGGGTGTGCGCGCTGGGTGGGGTGTGGGCCGTCACACTACCAGACGCGATGGACTCAGTGTCACCGTCAAGAGAGCTGTCAAAGGGACCCATCGAGCCAAATGCATTGTTTGGTCCGAACGTCTTTCGTCGGTGATCCACAGAGAATAGTCGGGGAGACGCATCGCCAGAGTCTGGGTCCCGAGACAAAGGACCACTGCTATCCAGGCCCAATGATCTGAACATACACTCGAGGATAGATGCCCGAAACAAGTTATCCTCATCAAGCGACTCTCGGGCATCCATAGGAAGGCGCGTATGGCGCAGCGAGTCAAAAGGATTGAATGACATGTGGGCAAGTGGAGATGCCAGATCCCTCATGCCTCTACCCGGAGTCAACGGCGGCCGGCCAGCATTTCGGCTGTAGTGAACATTGGCAAGATCGCCGGGATGGTCTGTATCATGTCGAGCAATTTGAAGGCTTTGTTGAGAAGATCGTGTGCCTTCAAGTATGGACACGGGCAGTTGCTTGGCCGCCATGGACGACAGCATGGCTTCTTTGCGTAGCGTCGTGCTACTAGAGCGCCGACGCCGAGTAGCTGCTGCGTTGTGCAGAGCGATTCCGTTCCTTTCCTCACTTCCGTCAATTCGAGAGCGTTCCTGTTTGAACTTTTCCTTCAACCGCGCCAAGGCGTCGCCACGCAGAATATTAGGCAGTTGGCATACGGTGTACTTGTTCATACTCTTTTCTGTTTGCAGGATTTCGCCAGTTAGGCCAAGGTAGTCCAAGGCATGAGCCAGAGTTACTCGTTGGAAGCGAGACAAAATGACTTGTACAATATGAGATGTAGCCTTGGGGTAAATTCTGATAAGGCGCCTAAAGGCACTTGCTGGTATGATGGCAATTGTGGTGTCTACGGTCGCCCTGGCAATGATGTCTGGATGTGCAGAATGAGAAGTAGCCTTATTAGGCAGTCTTGGTCTCTGGACTTTGGCTGGTGACGGTGCATCGAGGGAGATAGGTGGAATGCTGGGATCCGGTCCATGGGAGTTTCCAAAAGAGTCATTGTTATTATCCTCGACCATGGTGTCTTGGACAATGTCGGGGCCTGCCTTGCCATCCAAATGAGGACTATTTGGCATGGAAATGGGGGCGTTGTTGAACCCCTGGGTCCCCGATTCGCCGACAGAGCCATGGCGTTTGTAGATACTGGTGCTATTGCGATGCAAAGTTGACGTCTCGTCATTCAAGCGGAGTTTAACATCCTCTGTGAAAAGTGACATGATAGAGAAAAGCGACGACATGGGAGCACCATTGCGAACTTCCGTCAAAAGTTGATACCTTTGATGATCTGCAGGTACGTCATCATCGGCTGATGAATCCAGGTCGTGAGCTACTGAAGGTTGGCGATAGGAGGAGCCATGTCGACCAGACTTGACAAAAATCTCCACGAGACCGTCAACGACGATACAGAAGCCCTTCTCTTCCTCCAAATTTATAGTTTCCCCGGCAATCATCTTTCTCGTTTGCATGCTTCGGGTAAGTTCGTGAAAGACTGGTCGTTCCAAATAGCCAAAAATCTTGATAGCACTGAGAAACTCGTCCAGGTAGCTGGCAAAGCCTCCCTTTCTACCACCTTCGTGTGTGTCCGGGAAGAGATCTATTTCAGGTTCTTTCCTCTGCGGCTCAGGAGGCAAGCGCGAGTACATGTTCAGGATACGATATCTCACGATCCAGCTGGCAGCAGAAACAAATGCCACCAGGACAAACATGCTAGGCAACATGTGAGCCAAGAATTGCAAGACTCAGCAGTCGGAGGGGATGCATACAGCGTAGTGGCGTTCATAGTTACCGTCCAGCTGGTGGAAAACAGAGCATACAGCAGCTTTGGGACGGAAATAGTCATGATGCGAAACACCCAGTAGAGGACTGTCGAAACAAAGTTGAATATAAGATAGAGCAACCAGCCGAAAAGTCCAAGCCAGCTCATTGCTTCGTGGGGAGCTGCTACATCTGAGCTTGCCGTACTCATGGCGCCGGCAGCCGATTGTGCAGACGACAAGTCGGATGCCATGGCTGTGAGTTTTGCTGCGAGGTAATATGGCACAGCATTATGTAGGGCGGCACGCAGACGAGGCCGGTGGGTGTCAGAACAACACACGAACCCAGAGCAACAGAATTTGAGAGAATGTGAGGTTGGGGGGATGGGGATGGAGTGAGAAATAAATACGGACCCATTTTCATGTTGCTAGAAGCTCCTTCCTTCTTTCTCTCTTCTAGTGGCCCTAGCCGAGATTTGGCCGGGCCTTTTGAGAGGTACTCCATCCACTCGGGACGACGATGGAGGGGCAGAGCGAAGCACCACGTCTTGATTTTTTGCGTGAAGCAACCATGAGCTACTAGAGATATTGGCACAACCCCGTGCGAGCCATGCCATTTGCCCAGCTGATTCTCGGGAGCCCTGGCTCTGGCAAGAGCACATATTGCGATGGCAGTAAGCATACCTTTTGCGTTATCCCGGTTTCGCGGCACGCAGCTGACTTGGTACTCTTTAGTGCACCAGTTCATGGGCGCTATTGGAAGAGCATGCTCGGTGGCCAATCTTGACCCTGCAAATGACCATACCAACTATCCCTGTGCTCTCGACATTCGGAATCTCATCAAGTTGGAGGACGTGATGCGAGATGAGCAGCTCGGTCCTAATGGAGGCATACTATATGCCCTTGAGGAGTTGGAACATAATTTCGAGTGGCTTGAAGAAGGGCTGAAAGAACTAGGCGACGACTATATCCTGTTTGATTGTCCTGGGCAGGTTGAGCTATACACACACCACACATCGCTGCGCAACATCTTTTATAAATTACAAAAGTCAGGCTTCAGAGTATGTTTTACAAATGCTAGCAAAAAAGCGCCATTCGTGTCATCACAGTCATTGACTAAGATGCCGGCTATAGTTTGTCTGCATACACCTATCGGACTCCATCTGCTTGACGCAGCCCTCACTATACATATCCAACGTACTCCTATCCCTTCGCGCCATGATTCAAATGGACATGCCTCATGTGAATGTCCTTTCAAAGATCGACAAGGTCTCCGAGTACGGTGAACTTCCCTTTAATCTCGAATTCTATACCGATGTCGATGACCTCACCTATCTCACTCCATACCTCGAAGCTGAGTCTCCTGCCCTGCGCAGTGAAAAGTTTGCGGGGCTGAATGAAGCGATTGCCAGGATGATCGAGGACTACGGACTGGTACGATACGAGGTGCTTGCCGTAGAGAATAAAAAGAGCATGATGCATCTCCTTCGAGTGATTGATCGAGCAGGGGGCTATGTCTTTGGCGGGGCGGAAGGAGCAAATGATACCATTTGGGCTGTGGCTATGCGGAACGAAGCGTCCATGTTGGATGTACAGAACCTTCAGGAGCGTTGGATAGACGAGAAGCAAGAGTATGATCGGCTAGAGCGAGAAGCTGACGAAGAGCAAGCAAAATTTGCGGAGGAGCAGGCGATGGAACTGGATGACCATGCTTCGCCAGCGCCAGCGCCAGCATCAGCGCCAGCAGCAGGGGTAATGGATCCCGATTTCGGAGACATGTCAGTGCCTTCAAATAGTGGGATCAAAGTGGTGAGAAAACAATAACGCCCCATATCTTCGAGGTTACCTATCGTCTTCGTTGTCTGGGTTTGAGTCGACGGTCATCACATCCAGAACGGGCTCCTCAGGCTGTAGATGTAGCGGCGTGAGTTGAGCTGCAGCATCGGCATGTCTTTTTGCGGCCAAAATCAACTGCCTCGCCTGGCGAATAGCTTCTTCCTCTACCTTGCGAATGGTGCCACTCACACGAAGCACACGAAAGATACACGCGCGCCCGTCCTCGACAGGGATGTGGTCCATGCAGGTCAAGGCCGACCAAAGCATTTGATAGTGAGCCCTTTGGCATCTCAAAATGAATGTTGACGTTGCCAGCGATAGGTATTTCACTTCAGAGGTGTAAGCAGGTGGCAGATACAAGTACAAGTGAAGAGGATTCCACCGAGGACGGTGCGAGATCTCGACGTACCAGATAGCGTTCCCTCAAAAGCGCCCAAGCCACAGTCACCAAAGAGCAGGCCGACCTCAGCTCTGATGCCCTTCAGGAGAGCTTGGGGTGACAGCTTCTCAATCGTAGGCTGGTGTTGAGACACGAAGTCGGGGATATTCGCAACAGACTTGCTGGTGTCTGGTGGATACAGTATGTTGACCAGCAGATAGCGCTCCTTGATGCGAACCATGGTAACTGGCGTGATGAGTTCAGCATGCAGGACGGAATGCCGATGACAAGTTGAGGGTGGACAAGATAAGATAAATTTAAAATGGGAAGATGAATGAGGTTAGCGTTGTTGGCTGCCATGGGGAAGCTGTGGTGGGGCAGATGGCACAAGACAGTATTAGATACACCTTGGTTATGAATAACTTTTTACTAACAACCGCAAATGCACAGTATTGCCGCATAGACTTGTGTGTACCGGTACCACTTTACTTCGAATGGTGCAACAGAAGCAAAAAGAAATTGAAAACAACGGCGACAAAGGGCATTGAAAAGGATGGATGGGATGGAGAGGCTTGCACGTAGCCCGTCAAAAAAGGAAGGAAGCCGAGGTGGGGTCGACAAGAAGAGTCAATTGATCTCGGTCCGCAGAACCATCACCTGTCTCTCACACAACCAGGACACAGACTAGATTTCCGACCTGACGCGTACCTACCGTTCAACTGCTCCCCATAGCTCTTACGACCCTGCGTCTCAGACGTACCAGCTCATCATGGGCGACCCCCTCTCAGCGGCGGTGCTAGTCGTCTCAACCACGGCGGCCAAGGACCCCGCCACAGACTCGTCAACGGCCATACTGAGAAACGTCTTCGCCGAGGACGGTGGAGATCGATGGACGGTTATAGCTCAGAGCATAGTTACGGATGATGTGCCCGCTATTCAAAGGCAGATCATGCAATGGGCAGACGGCCCCGAAGCACCCAACCTAATCATCACGAGTGGAGGGACCGGGTTTGCCATCACAGACGGGACCCCAGAGGTACGACTGCCGCTGCTTTGTAAATAAAGAGCCATCTTCTGAATCTTATCACCTTGATCGTCTAGGCTGTTGTACCATTACTTCATAAGCAGGCTCCAGGGTTAGTACATGCCATGCTGTCTACGTCTCTTGCCGCAACGCCATGTAAACCACCCAACGAGCTCTCACATGCTCAAGGGAAATATTGCTAACATTCATCAACAGTTGCCATGATGTCCCGCCCAGTGGCCGGTGTAAGAAGCAAGTCGGTCATTGTGACACTCCCAGGATCGCCAAAAGGTGCCAAGGAAAATCTTCAAGCCATCATCAAAACCCTCCCACACGCCTGCCTTCAAGCTGCGGGTGCAAATTCAAGAGATTTACACGCAGGCGGCGTCAAGAAGCTGGAAGTTGAAGCTGGAATCGGCAGCTCTGATAGCCAGCACATTCTTGGTCAGGGTCACTGCCATCATCACCACCACGGTCATGGCCACGGGACCCTGGTCAGACACACGAACCCCAATGCCAAAGTACTATCCAACGACCCCTCTCTCGGGCCAACTCGCAGACATCGCGAGTCACCCTATCCAATGCTCTCCGTAGATGATGCCTTGTCGCTTATATCTCAGCACACTCCCTTACCAGAGGTGCACACTTGCCCTGTTGATGACAGCATCATCAGCTCCGTCCTAGCCGAGGATATTACAGCACAAGAAAACGTCCCGGCTTTCCGGGCCAGTATCGTAGATGGCTATGCGGTCGTTGTACCCAAAGACGGCAGCATTAAAGGCGTATTTCCCGTCACAGCCATATCACATGCCGCCCCAAGCGAAGTGAAGCCCCTCAAAGAAGGCGAGATTGCTCGAATCACTACCGGCGCACCTTTACCCCTTGGCGCTACGTCCGTCATCATGGTTGAAGACACCATCCTCAAGTCAATGACGGATGATGGGGAAGAAGAAAAGGAGGTCGAAATCCAAGCAGAAGGCGTCAAGGAAGGCGAGAACGTCCGCGAAGTGGGCAGCGACATCACTCAAGGGAGCGTAATTCTGAAAAAGGGCGAGCAAATCTCCGGGGTAGGCGGCGAAATCGGTCTGCTAGCTGCAGTCGGTGTATCTGAGGTCAGAGTATATCGCAAGCCCGTTATTGGAATTTTATCCACGGGAGACGAAATCATCGAGTACAACAGAGCGGGACCATTACGACTCGGCGAAGTCAGAGACACGAATAGAATCACCCTCATCTCAGCAGCGAAGGAATGGGGCTTCGAGGTGCTCGACTTGGGCATCGCAAAGGACAAGCCAGGCACTCTTGAGGAGACTCTTCGTCATGGGCTGCGACATGCTGATATGCTCATTACTACGGGCGGGGTGTCCATGGGAGAGCTTGATCTGTTAAAACCCACCATCGAGAGGGCTCTCGGCGGAATCATTCACTTTGGCCGCGTAGCCATGAAGCCCGGCAAGCCCACGACATTCGCAACCGTCCCTGTAAAGGACAATGAGGGTAAGCGCGTGTCGAAAGTGATATTCTCATTGCCGGGGAATCCGGCCTCGGCGCTCGTCACATTCCACCTGTTTGTGCTACCATCTCTACACAAGCAATCTGGTGCGTCGCCGGTGGGATTGCCAAAGGTGTCTGTCGTACTGGGCCATGATTTCGTCATGGATCCTCGGCCTGAGTATCATCGTGCTGCGGTGACGGTGGGCAGCGATGGTATTTTGACGGCAGTCAGCACGGGCGGACAGCGGAGCTCCAATGTGGGCAGCTTGCGAGCTGCCAATGCACTGGTCTGCATACCTGGTGGGAAGGGCAAGTTGGAGAAAGGATCCAAAGTAAATGCCTTGTTGATGGGTGCTGTAAGAAGCGGCTGAGTTTGCCATGCACCAAGTGAATGCCATGTATGACAGTGACGGGATTGATGTTGGAAATTATCGTATGAAACTTGAAGACAATGCGGGAGCCCAGCAGAATGACACAGCTGCAGCGACGCTCATGTTTCCCACTAAGCATATCTATAGATGTCATCTGCTATGTGATGTACAGTTTTGAGTCGGGGGATAATAGTACAGCCAGCACAACAATCAGAAGAAAAGAAGGAAAGCCACAACTGTTGTTCCAAACGCCCGACCAAAATGATATCATGCGATACCATTGATACCATGATACTTGGTGCCATGCAAAAGCGGGTTGACAATGGTTAAAAAAAAAAACCGACAAAGACGTTGGTTTATAACGAGTTTCTGTATGCGCATGCATAGCCCGTTTTCATACCCAGTCCACCTAGCTCGCTGCTCCAAAGGCAGGCGCCTTGCCAGACACCAACAAGCCGATAATCAAACCGAACAAGCCGAGAACAGAGCTAAAGATCTCAATGACGAGAATTTTGACAAACCTGCACACGGGCATAGCGTCAGTAGGCTAGGCACATCAACAATGCCACGACATAACAGCGAGAGAGCAAGGAAATTCCTACGCACAGTGAGGGATCAGCAGCGTCTGCCAGCGCGGCGCCAGACCCATTGATACCGACGGCGACGCCGCAGATCAAGTTGCACAGTCCAACGGTCAGGCCGGCCCAGAAGAGCGCAAAGCCAGTGTAATAGGCCTCGGGCGAGGAGGCCAGCGCGACGCTCGTCCTGTCAACCTTGGAGGAGAAGACGATGGCCATGATGACGCCGTAGATGGCGACGACTTCGCAGAATATGATGGAGATGAGGTTCTTGGTCCGGATCCGGGGCGCCTTGACGCCAGCGCCGAGGATGGACGACCCGGTGATGAAGATGCCCCTGGTTTCATTTCACAGCCATTAGTCGAGCCCTGGTGCGCTCGGTGAAAAGGGGGGGTTGACGAACCATGCTGCGCCTACGACAGAGAGGCCGATACACAGCGCGATGCCCAGATCGGCCCATGCGTAGGGCGAGACAGACTCGAGGAAGGCTCCGACGTTGAATTGCTCGCCGCTACCGGTGAACAGCATGTCTACGAGCGGCCTCGGTCAGCATTGCTTTTATTTTTTAATTTTTTAATTTTTTTTTGTCTTGGGTTCAATGGGAAGGGCGTCCGTCGTCGACGTACAAGCTCCCGCCAGGGTTAGAAACGACGCAACACCGCCCACGCCGTATGAATAGCCCATGATGGCGACTGATGCTCTGGATTCACGTCGAGAGGGATGGAGAAATCGGCTGCAGGTGTGTCAGGGGGTCGATGTATGCTCTGTGGTGGGCACGGCTATGGTGTAGCCCGACGGAGCAAATCGACGGGTTTGCGTTGCTGAGGTGCAAGTCGTCAAAACGAAGCTCCAGAGTCCAGAGCGTCACCGGCGTCACATGACGTGCACCCAAGTAACTTGCAGTGCGGGTCATCCATCCACTCGTGCTTGGATACAACTTTCATCCACGCAAGCAAACCATCAACCTCAAACCCAGCACGGCATCCCTCCACCAAGCACAGATCCAGCACACAAGCAGCACACAAGCAGCAACCATGTCGGCCGGAGCACAGTCGTTCTACGAGCTCTACCGTCGGAGCAGGTACACACACCCACGAACCCAACAACCCGGACCTGGTCAAAAGAAAAGAAACTAAATGCTCAAAATTCCCCCAACCAGCATCGGTCTCGCCCTGACAGACACCCTCGACGACCTCATCAGCGACGAGCGCATCAATCCCCAGCTCGCGATGAAGATCCTCGGCAACTTCGACCAGGCAATCAGCGAGTCGCTGCAGAAGAACGTCAAGAGCCGGCTTCAATTCAAGGTTGGTGCGGCCCCCGAGCCTCTTGCCCGCGTGGCGCAATGAATTGAAACGCTGACACGGCCGGGAGGGGCGGGGGAGTACTCTTATTCCCCCGTATTTTTTTTTTTTTCCCACTGCGCTCTATAGGGAAGCCTTGATACGTACCGGTTCTGCGACGAAGTCTGGACCTTTCTGATCAAGAACGTCACGTTCAAGATGGACAATGGGGGCCAGTCTGTCCAGGCGGACAAGGTCAAGATTGTGAGCTGCAATGCGAAGAAGCCCGGCGAGGGGGCGTGAACCGGGGGAGGGCGACGGGACTCGGGGAGTCGA
>JFZS01000322.1:0-27781 GCA_000709145.1 Balansia obtecta B249 | reverse complement strand
AGATTTCGTGGAAAATAAAAAAAAAAAAAAAAGGGATACATTTGTGTGCGTGGGAAAATACAACTCTTTCGTTTTCAAAGCTACCGTCCGCATTTACAGAACCATCCGCGTAAAATCTTGATCCCCCCCCCCCCCTTTCATCGAGGCATCCCCCTTGCCTGCGCCCTCCCCATCCGTTGTCCCTCCCCAGGTCCCCTCCTCATCAAGTCCGCCAGCCCAAGATCCTTCCACGCCGACTCCCTGACCTTTTGCGTCGCGCGCTGGATCCCAAACGCGGCGTGCTGGTCCGGCACCACGTCGTCCTCGTCCTCCGGGTTGATGGGCTGGTGCTGCGCCGCCACGTAGATCTCGTCCAGCGGCAGCTTGTCCTTGCAAAAGTCCTCGAAGAGGTCTGCGTCCGAGGCGCGGTGCATGTGGACCTGGGTGAAGGATGCGTCCCTGTTCTAAGGGCGAGTCAGCTTCGTTGATCCCTTCTCCGGGCGCGAATGACTCCAAGGGCCTGGGTATTCTATTTACCATGCTTGATGGATTCTGATGATGGTGTTTACGTGAGGATGGGAGAGGTGGGTCGCGCTCGTGGCCTGCTACTGGTGCTACTGGCCTGTCATTGGCCCAACCATCATCACGGTTCTGGCGAGACAATAAAGAACAAGGATAAAACGTGCCGAGTCACCCTACCAACTATCGACTTTTGTTCCCTCCGCTCTCGACAACCCCTTGTTGGACTCTCTCAGGGCCGGGACTTATTGATACATGAATCTGGTTTGAAAAGCAAAGCCTGAGGAGCAGGTAGCCCGTTCACGTCCATCTTTTGCTTCCTTTCTTCTCGGCCTGGTCCCTAGAATGCCATGCTAGCTCACTGGCTTTCGACGCGCCAGAACTTCCAGCCTTCTCGCTCGCCGCCATCGCCATGGACTCCTACAAGCTTCTCTACACCTTCTGTCCCCTCTGCGTTGAGAAACATCTCCACGTCAATCTCCATGCCGCCTTCGTCGTCCTCGTCCGATCCGTTCTTCAGCACGGCTGGCCAGAGCACGCCGACGCCGTCACCACCAAGAGTAGTCGTATACTTGCTGTAATTCTCCTGCTTTAGCCGCTTCTCTAGTGTTTCCAACGTTTCCCTTGGTACGCCAGGCCGTAACAGCGTGATGGAGCAGCCGCCGCCGCCGGCACCCGTCAGCTTCGTCCATCCCGCACCCTCATTATCAATGAGCTCTCGTATCCTTTCCAGCCTGGGATGTGATACGCCGAGCGTTGCCAATAGCCCGTGGTTAATCGTCATCAACTCGCCAAGCTTTCGCAAGCTATCCTCATCTTCCGGGTTGAACTTATCGTGGGCAATAAGCTCAGCGGCAGACCCCGCGGCCTTGTCCATGGCGTGAAGAATTGATCCTACTAGCTCTGGATGGGCCCTCTTGAGCTTTTCGACCTTGGCAACTTCGCGAAGCGTTGATTTGGGCTTTCTCGTATCAACCAGCAGCAGTGGCAGTTCAGGAAAACGCCATAACGGGCGTACATGTGGCGACTTGGCACTGTCTGTTCTCTGAAATATCACGGCTTTGCCTTGTGTGGCCACTGTGTTATCCACGCCGGACGGGTTACCGTGAATGCACAACTCGTAGACAAAGGCCCATCGGTTGATTCGTTCAATCTGCAGCCGAGCCTCCTCCAGCGGCTGATCAGGATGTGGTCCGGACAGGGTCCGCAGCTGGATAAGCAAAGCCGCTGACACGCAGACGGCGATTGAGGCACTACTTCCGAGACCAGCACTGATCGGGATTGTTGATCGCAGGGTGTATAGGCATCCCGGAAAAGAGGGGGAGCCGAGCGACAGGTAGAGATAGAGGAAGGCGCGTGCAGAGTTTTGGTGGATATGACGAATGTCTTGGGGACATTGAGGAGAAACGACTTGGTCAACGTGAGGTTGGAGGGCGGCGAGGAGATCCGGGTCAAGACTCGTAACGAGGGAGTAATATGACTTCTTCTTAGAGGGCTGCTGGAAGGCGTTCCATGGCAGTTCATCGATATTCCAGCTGTGGGTGAAGTTGATGTCGGGGAATCGCAGTGTGACGGTTCGCTTCGACTTGGAGAGTGTAGTGACGTGAAGATAGGATCGCAACGAGATGGCGGCAGCGATGGCGGCCTGATGAAGCGCGGGAGCGCGTCGTTGTTAGCCATGCCACAAATACTCCTTGGATGACTACCAAGGTACTCGATGACAAGAAATCAAAGGAAGAAGTCCGCATATATCCCCACGTACCTTGCCGTGAACCACGGAGTGTTCGCCAAAGACAATTACCTTGCCCGGCGCAGAGACCATGAACGCAGGAGCCAAGGGGCTAGACTGCCTGCGGGCGGCCTTGACACGATGGACCAATGGCCCATCGCCGTTGATGCAAGTCATGGCATTGCTCGAGTTTCTCACGCTGCTGGCATCATTGGTCATACCGTTCAGCATCTTGTCGTCCTCGAAAGGAACAGTTCGAATGGCGCAAGTCGACGGCCGAATAAGCCCCTCGAAAACGAGCGAGCGGAGAGAGAGAGAGAGAGAGCAGAGATGCGGGAGATGGCAGGCTTGGTGTCTCTGCGGTTGTTAAGTGAGGGGCTTCTCGCGGGCGCGCAGTAGGGCACTCTTTGCAGTCAGGTTGACGTTAGGGCCATACGTACAACGTACACGAAAAAGCTCGTTGAGGTTGTACGATTTTCGAACTGCAGCTCAAATGCGTCAGGGGGTAGGGGGGTGTGTGGGGACGGTACTTAGTTGTGGGTAACGGGGTAGTGGGGCCAAGCGAAAGCGGGGATACTTGCTTATCTTATCTAACGGATATCGAATTTGCACGTGTATTCCAGATGTGCCGGTATGTCGATGGAAACTGTGCAAAAAATTCAGATGCACAGCCCAAGGAACCAATTCATTGCTCTTATCAGGAAAAAGTTGTCCCTGCTGCCTCGAATCCGGGAGGAGAAAGCGCCAAGGTACTCCGCACTGCATGCTTGTGTGTAGCGGATACGTCGGATGCGCCAAGGTCAGTAAATGTAAATGCCCTGCAGTGCGAGCTCGGCAATTGGACCACGCAGCAGCTAGCAGACCAATGGAAGTCACGGATGCGGAGAGTACCTCCCTAGGTACAGGTGGCGCTGCCGATCTCTACGAAATTGGGGCGAGTCAAACGTATGCAATCTATGCTATAAGCCATCGACTAATCAGGGTTAGCGCCTGCTTTGTAACGAGTTATGCGTATTAGGCGGGGGTAGCTAGCCGAGCCTGGAACACCATTCTTCCTAGCCTGCACTTGAAGGGGGAATAAGCCATGAGTCGGGCCGCCATGTCCACTCATATCCCCCACAAGGCTAAGCTTTACCGCAAATAGATTCGTTTTTTTTTTTTTTTTTTTTTTTTGCTGTTCGCTCCGACTGCCACATCTCCGTATGTACATCGTCCCTACAGACTATTTTCCTCCGGTTTTCCCGGTGGGAATGTAAAACAGAACGACCCTCTTGCCCTTGTCGCCAGCCTCGCCGGGGGCCCAGTCCTCCAGGCTCTTGTCCACTCTGTAGAACCCCCTTCGCTCTAGCTGAATGATGTCGTCCTTCTTGAGCTTGCCAACACCGCCGTCACAGATGGCATCCACCAGGCTAAAGGTATTGGGGTTTAGGAAGTCCTCCACATTGTCGTCTTCCTCGAGTTTGTCCTTGGTGATGAGATAGTCAAAATCCCACAGCTCAGCCGGTACAGGCTCCAGGCCCTCTGCAGACAGCCAGGTTATCTTCTTGTCAGTCGACTTGAAGTCACCCTTCAGGTTGAGCTCCAAGGTTATCGTCTTAATGGGATCCTCACAAGGCAAATCTTTAACGAAAGCGTTACCCCAGCCCATGAGAGTAACCTCCTCGTTAAGTTTGAAGCTCTTGGCGTCCTCCTGGTCGATAAGAATATCGGCCGAGTAAACCACGTCCTTCATGCCCACATCTGGGTTCTTGGGGTGCTTGGGACGTTGCTCAACAAGAACACTGGTGGGGACCTCGGCACCGGTCAGTTTGACCTTGACCAAGTTGTCGCTCAATAGGGCCGTGTGTCGGGCAACGACAGGGTCGATCTCCTTCTTGTTTGCTGCCCAGAAGCTGGTCCAATCCATCGTAACAACGTTACGGCTAGGGCCCTGCCGTATGATAAAGTCTCGCAAAGCAGCAACAGTCATGCCGCGACGTCGTACGCCGCGGATCGTAGGCATTCTCGGGTCGTCCCAGCCCCATACCTTGCCTGAGTCGACCAGTTTGGCCAGCTTACGTTTGGAGAGGAAGGTCTTGATAAAGTTCATTCTGGAAAAGTCCCACATGTGGACTTGACGAAGGCTCAGAGTATCCAGAAACCACTGGTATTGTGGGTTGCGGTCCGTGTACTCGGTAGAGCGAAGAGCATGCGTGACCCCTTCGTAGCTATCAACTACAGGACAAGCAAAGTCATACATGGGATACATGTTCCACTTGCGCCCCGTCCGATGGTGAGAGTTCTCAACGTTGCATCGGTAGATGACAGGATCTCTCATAGCCTTGTTAGGATCGTCGGCGGAAATCTTAGCTCGAATGCAATGAGCACGACCCTCGTCAGAAGCCTTCTTCATTTCCTCAAAGATGCGCAAATTCTCCTCAACAGATCGATCGCGACGCTTGGAAGGAATGCCATCCATTCGCTGGGCACGCATAGTCTCCTGGTCTGTGTCATCTGCGTAAGCCTTGCCCATGGAGATGAGCTTCTTGCACATGTCATAAAGGTAGTCGAAGTAGTCAGATGTATAAGTGAGTGCATCTGGTTTGATACCCATTAAAGCAAGATCCTCAACGATAGCATCCTGAAATTCCTCGCTTTCTTTCGCAGGGTTAGTGTCGTCAAGTCGAAGTCGCATCTGACCCTTGTAGGCTACATGCCCAAAATAGTCGCTAAGGAGAGCCGCCTTGGCATGCCCAATATGGAGGTAACCTCTAGAAAGAAAAAGAAAAAAAAAAAGGTCAATATTTTATTCAAAGAAATAATAAAGCATTCTCGAATCAAAACTCACGAAGGTTCGGGTAGGAATCGTGTTACGACACCCTTCTCGGTGTCTTGGAGAGCGAGGTTGTAGTTAGCACCGCCCTTGTTAGCGATGGTCTTGCCTTTGCCAGCATCCTCCCGGAGCTCGGCGTGCGTCTGTTCAAGAAATGTGAACCATCTGGTCAGGTTGGGAAGACCATTTCTTCGGATGAATCCAATGGCTACTTTATTGCCCCGAAGCGTCTGCCAAATCTTTCTCTCAAGGTCCCCTAATGTGTATCCCTCCAGATATGTTCTCAAAGTCAAGTGCTTGTCGAGATGGCGGAGCTGCGGCTCAATGGTGCGAAAGTCTCCAGAGAGATTGTTCGCGAGGGAAACAAGCTCCTCGCGCTTCATTCTGGGTATGTTGGCACTCAGGTATGATATGTCGGCGCAACAACAAAAACTGAGAGGAAGACTCAAGCTTGTCTCGTGAGTCAATGGCGTGCCGTTTTTACTTGGTGGGGGTGGGCAATGGAGGGGTCAGTGAAGCGGTTGGGTATGTGCGGCAGTCAATCTCTTATCGATAAGATAGCCCCTATCACCGCCCCAATTTTTCTAATGGTTAGTGCCTAATTTATCAGGCAAAGACGGCGGTCAGTGATTGTGATTGATGAACCTTTTGAACCTCTTCACGCGTGCCTATGCTCTTGCATCCCCTTGCAAGAGAGTCTCTAGGCAGACTCGTCAGACATGAAAGCCACAGATCGATGCCTTGCTTCTCTGGCCAGGTTGAGCATCGTGCAGTTGTTGCGACCGTCGCCCACGGCAATACCGGGCTTTCTTGTACCGGCAATCGTGCAGCAAACTCGTCAAGCTTCTGTCGTACGGCTCAAGAAAGTCAAGACCAAGCGAGCTTTGCCCAAAGACTTCAAGCGCCCAAACCTTGGAAAGGTTCAATTCCCCCAGTTCTCGTTATGCGAGGCCATGCGGTAAGTCAATCGATATTTTTGCTGCAACGTTGGGGTCCCTCAATATCGCGAACTGTGACTAATTGATCGCTTCCAGCATCTTGCGAGCTGCCGAAGTCGGTCAACCACCGGCATCCATCAAGTATGAAGTCCACATCGCCCTGAAGACGGCGCGAAACGGTCCTGTGATCAAGAATAGCATCCGCCTCCCTCATCCCGTTCAAAGCGACTGGCAGATTGCTGTCGTTTGTCCCGAGGGCAGTGACATTGCGACCTCTGCAATAGCCGCAGGAGCCGTCGCTGTCGGTGAAGAGAGCCTGTTCGAGGCCATCCGGAATGAGAAGATCAATTTCGACCGTCTAATCTGTCACGAGTCCAGCGAGAAGGCTCTCAACAAGGCTGGCTTGGGCAAGATCCTGGGACCAAAGGGCTTGATGCCCAGCAAGAGAATGAAAACGGTCGTCAGTGACGTTGCAAAGTCGATTCGGGACTCTGCTGGCGCTGTGGATTACCGAGAAAGACAAGGAGTGATCCGCCTGGCCATCGGTCAGCTGGGATACACCTCCGACCAACTCAAGTCAAACATTCAATCTCTTCTGAAGAAGATCAAATCCGAGTGCACGGAGATATCCGAAGAGGTGTCAAAAGAGGTCCATGAGGTGGTTCTGAGCACTACCAATGGGCCAGCACTGAGTTTGAATGCGAAACTTAAAGATGGTGAAGGCGGAACAGAGCCCGAGGCTGTGAGCGGTGTCATGTAATAAAATTCGGAACCATTTCGGTTGATATGTACTTTTACAATAGCTGCGTCCCCGCGGCAAACCCTGCTGATTCTCATGAGATTTTCAAATGAGAAAGACTGTACCTTGGCCGTGGTATCAAATGGGAGCTTATTACAGTTCTATTTTTTATTTTTGTGATCAAGTCATAAGTTGGCCTCCTTTGAGAGATCTCACGGCTTCTCTTTGAGCATCAAGCATGCGATATATGGCCAAGTATTTCAATACCCTGTCGTGTCCGTTGACTCCGGCACCTCGCGCTTCCTTGAGAGCATTGCCCAGGTCAAGAAGCAGGGTGTTTCGGCACCTCGTCAGCCGTTCTTCAAACTTAACCACGAGCGGATAGTCCTGGTCGAGACTCTCTTTCAACATGGCGGCTTTTCCATATTGTACTGCAGATTGGCGAAGCCTTGCCGGAGAAGTTGCCAGCATTCCTTCGTCCGCAGAGTCGCCGCCATCGTCTCCGCCGCCGCCACGAGGCAGACTTTCCACCGCCAGTCTCTTTTCCAGCAACGTCAGCCTGTCGTCGAGCTCCAGCATCTTCCTCCCCTCTTCGACACGACGTCTCACGTCGCGGAGCTCATCGTTGAGCTGGCGCGAGTCCTCTCTCCGCTTCGCAACCTTGGCCTTGATCTCCTCCACCGCTCGGCGGAATCCCAGCAGCGCGACCTTGACGTCGGCCACCTTCTCCTCGCCACCCTTCAGCTCGGAGCCGAGCGAGAGGAAGGCGGTGTAGTTGGAGTTGACGAGCTCGAGGAGCTCGGCGCTGATGGTGGCGCTTCGCTCGCGCAGGTCGGATCGGAGGTCTTCGAGCGTCTGGTGGCGGTTCGGCAGGGCCGAGAGGTAGGCGGCCGGGTCGAAGTCGGGCACGACAAAGTCGGAGCGGGGCAGAGCGGCTGGGAAGGGCAGAGGCGCGTCGTCGTCGCTGTCTGAGGAGTCGGAAGGGAGGTTGTAGAATGGCAATGCGGACGAGACTGCGCGCCGGCCGTCTGGGGCTACCGCCGGATGCGCCATTGCGGGAATGGCTGCTCCTCTTTGGGGTCCTGAGTTGCGGCAGGGGGTGGGAGAGAGGATCCGGCGCGGCAAGGCTTTCCGGGCATTGGCCTTTGCACGTAGCCAGATGGTGTCGGTTGGCGGCCGAGGTTTATGATAACTGACTTGACGTGCTCAGTGCCGGTGCTGGTGTTGGGTGTCATCCTTGATAGTTGCATAACCCCCTTTACTTGCACTACTACTTTGTCGGCCGTGTTCTCTATTCTCGCAAGAAACACCAATTGGTCGGATTTTATAAAATATTTCTTTTTGCCTGACTAACGCCTGCCCCGTGTGGAATCGTCAAGTTGACCTGCGCACAGGAGTCTTGACGCGCCCACTTGTCGTTTCATGCTGCGACGGCTTGAAGAAAAAAAAAAAAAAAAAGCCAGTCAATTCATTCTCTAAATGGACTAGCAAAGGTCAGCCAAACCATGTGCAATGCTTTGTGCGCACTTCATCCCATGTGGGAAAGGGCGAAAAATCTATCTATCGCGGAGGTGAGGAGGAAGGGTATCGATCCGCAATCGGCCAACCCGCCATGACACATGTACGAAGAACCGTGCCAACCAAACCATATGCACAATGTGGTGAAAAGGGCGAAACCATACTATGGCGCAAGGAGGGGGGGGCCAACAAGTGGGATTGCATGTGTTAGCGCGCTGAAAGATGGAGCAGCTCCATGTCGATTTATCAATCAAATCTTATCAATCGATCGATGGCCCCCACCTTTCATCTCCTGTTACCGGACCCCCCCCTCTTCGATGTTTTCAAAAAGGGCATCTGCTGCCGCGACACAAAGCACGCGCCGAAGGGCTTGTCTGTCCCTCATTCTCTTCTTTTCAAAATTTCTCGTCTCCTTAAAACCCCGCATCGCGTTGATGGGCTTGCCCTCCTGCTTCATATCTTCTGAACTCGTGCTGAGGATTCCGTCAGTGCTTGTCGAGTTGAGAGGAGGGCCAATGGTATAGAGACCTTTTTTTTTTTAGCTCATTTGCTGAAGTCTTTTTTTTTTTTTATAATTCTATTTTATTGGCTTGGGGTCCTGCTCCGTCTATCCAAGACTTTCTGTACGTCTCAGTCAGCGACACCGCGCCGCAAAAAAAAACATCGCCAGGTCGGCATATGATCTGGTTCCACAAACTACATTTTTCTGTCCATTTGATAAGTTCTTCGCTTTTTGCCCATTTCGGCTTTTGCAAAGCTGCAGCACCGCGCAGGCAGGGACCATCAGGCTGTCTGTCCCCTTTATCTGATCCTGCACCAGTCACGCCACCAGCCCGAATCGGAACTCCGAGCTACCGGTCGGCCCATTCAGCGAATCGCGCGGAAGGACCCCACAATTCACCTTGGCTTTGCGTTGCCTTCCTCCTTCCTTTTTCTTGCCACCATGGCTTCCGCACCCGCTCTTCTCGCCCGCAATTCCCACGACTCGGGCTGCAGCATCTCATCTGGCGGCGTAATATCAGGGGCCAGCAGCGACAAGAGGCAAATCGGATCTCACAGCACGGCCTGGGCTAATCAGAAATCCGCCAGCCGTGACACGGCTGCTGTTGCGGGGTCCACGACGTCGGCTGCGGACACCCCGCCAGCACGCGCACCACTTCCGACAAGACAACCCAAGGCAAACACCGCAGTCAAGGCAACTCGTGGCCCTTTACCTCTGCCTCCCCTTTCAGCACCGTCATCAACCGAGAAAGCTGCCATGGCTGCCGCCATCAGCCCGAGTCCGTCTGCCGAGGGCCCCAAACTCTCCATGATGTCCAAGGAATGGGTCATTCCTCCTCGGCCCAAACCAGGACGCAAACCAGCTACGGACACTCCGCCAACAAAGAGAAAAGCTCAGAACCGCGCGGCACAGCGTGCCTTCCGGGAGCGAAGAGCGGCGCGGGTGGGAGAACTGGAACAGCAGCTTGACGAGATCAGGGAAGGCTACCAAAAGGAGGAGAATGAGCTCAAGGACAAGATTCACAGCCTGGAGCTTGACCTGCAGTCGTTCCGCTCAAGATGTTTGTTGCTGGAAAACATGCTGGACCGGGAGCGCCAGGAGCGCATCCGCGCGGAAACCCAGGCGGAAAGCTTGAGAAAGAACCACGGCGATAACTTGTATCGCTCGCAAAGCATGGCCGGTCCTCCTCGCCACTCCCATAGTCAGCCTCACAGTCCGCCAAACCACCCAACTAGTCTCAGTGTGTTGGATGGGCGTGCTTTTCAACTCTCCCGGAGCCGAAACTTTCCCATCACGCAGATCATTACTCCACCACAGAGCCTTGATATCTGTTCCAACAATCCTGAAGCGGACGCTGCAATTACTTGCGGAAATTGCTCACCTAATGGGCCGTGTGCTTGTGCCGAAGAAGTCCTGGCATCGGCATCGGCAGGCTGTGGCAAGTGTGGCTTTGGTGCTCCTTGTCAGTGCTTGGACGAGGTTGTTGGTCAAATACTGTGCCTGAAGAGGCCTGTGTCACCATCAGCAGCAGACTCGTCAGGCGGCAAGCGGCACAGGTCCAATGCCAGTGCCAGTGCCAGTGCCAGTGCCAGTGCCAGTACCAGTGCCAGTGCCAGTGCCAACTTTAATCCGATCACGGAGACTGACTTTACTGCCATGTTCTCACGGCCGACTGTTCTCAATCCTGCCCCCCAGTCTTCGTATGGACAAGCTTCGTTCGAGACTCAAATTCCGTCTGGTGATGCTATGGCTGTCAAGGAAAGCTGTGGGTTCTGCAAGGACGGCACGTACTGTGTTTGTGCTGAAGACGCTGCCGGCATGGCTACACCAGCAATGACTCCGACAGAGACGATGGCGCCATCATCACATCAAACCCGGACTCCTCCCCCCTCAGAAGTCGATGTCCAGCCTCCCCCCATGGCCATGGAGATGACAGCTGATGGTGCCGTTAAACTGCCACGTAGAATCGTAGGCAAGAAACCGGCGATGACTGCTTTCTCGTCGGTGGGAGCCAGCTGTGGCAGTAATGGACCAGGTACCTGTGCTCAGTGTCGAGCTGATCCCAAGTCTGGTCTTTTCTGTCGGTTGATGAACGCCAAGTACAGCCGTGAGCAAGGTTCAGCAGGTGCAGGTGGTAATGGTTGCTGCGGCGGCAAAGGCGCAGGCGGTGACTGTTGCAAATCGAAGTCGGCCCCAACGAAGATCACGCTCCCCAGTCTCCCTAGCCTTGGTCTCAGCTGCGCCGAGGCGTATCAGACGCTGTCCAGCCATAGGAACTTCTCCAAAGCAGCGGATGATATTTCATCGTGGCTGCCAAAACTCAGGACGACCGCGCCTGGGCCGGGAAGCCGTGGACTCGTTCCGGGCAGGCAGGCGATTGAGGTGGAAGCCGCTAGCATCATGAGCGTGTTGAAAGAGTTTGACGTCCGATTTGGTCGAGAGGCTTAGGGGGGAGGGAGGCGGGGGTTGGGTGATTTGATGATTTACGTGATACAGGGAGCATGGTATGCCGGTCCTTTTTTGTCCTTGTTCAATGTATATATGGGTTGTGCAACGGGGATTAGGCTGCCGAAGTGGCGGTGTTTTTCATTGTTTATATCATGGGTGTATCATGCATCACATGTATCGAGGAACACAGAACGACGATGTATTATTGCATCAGGTTGAAGTCTGAACTCGGCCATCCCAAGCACGACGACCTGGGCACTTTGGTCAGAGCTTCGGCACCTCGCCATACGCATGCTGAAGTAGGATACCCTATAGTAAAACTGCTGTGTACCTGTTCCTGCCCAGCATGATAGAAGATGGATTCGCTGGCCAGATCTGCCTCAAGTTTTGGCCTGGAAATTCCAGACATGTATCGCTTAGCAAAATGGACATGCATTGACAATATGCATAATCTGTATGAATCTATTAATTAGCCCCTGTGGTTGGATACTCCAACCAGAACGATTCTCCCACGTGCAAAGTCGGTCTGGTCTAGAAGGCGGGAATTCCCAAATGACACACCGCGTTATTGCTTGTCAAATGCACGTTGGAACCAAAACTGGGTCCCTGATTAGTTAGTTGAACGATAGGATGCGGATGGAGGGAAAGGTTTTCCTGCGCAGAGAGGGTCGGGTCAGTCAGAAGGCCGCCGTTATCTCGAGCAAAAAGCAAGTACTTCGTATCGCAGACGGTTCGTTTTCATGGTTCGATGAAATGAGGCTGGTGTTGGAAACTCGAGAGCGCCAGCGTGAGCTTCAGCGTGAGCGGGCATGACCTGGTTGATTTGCTGATGAGAAAAGCTGGTTCTGGTGATGGGGGAGAACTGGCTGGGAGGCAGGTTGGCGCATGATTGGGTCGTGAGGTGAGTTGGCATACATGTCTAGTGCGTGCAGTTGCTGCATGGCGTGGACGAAGCGGATTGGGTGGTTGCGAATTGGGGCGGCCGTTTCGTGGATGGGAGGGATTGGACGGGACGGGGAGGAGAGGAGGAGGGGGGGGGTTTGGTGGCGTGCGGAGGGAGGGATGACGAAGAAGTGGTGGTAGTGATGGAGAGATGGGATGGGGTGAGTGGGATTTTGTTGAGCGAGGGAAGGCGGAGTTGGAGATGTGAGTTATGGATGTACAGAGTACATTGCAATGTACATGTCTTTATCAGACTCGGCCGCTCATTCGTCCAACATGAACCTGGCACAACGTGAGGCGGATCAGCGAACCTGTGTCGTTGTCTTTGCAGGTGCAGATGGCTGAACAATAAGAGTGGGCTCGGAATCGGCTCGGAAGAGGAGGACTCGGTGCGACCAGGAGCTCGAAGCACTTTGATTGCCGAGTAGAGTATTTCGATTTGATTCGGATTCGCGTCGAATCGTCACGATTGCATCGGTACGCTGGATACTGTGCCGGTACATGCTACTTACGAGGTACCCACTACTTACCTAAAGAGGCAATACATGGCCCCGGTGCCAGGTCTAACTAGGTAGACACCGAGGTACCTAATCTGCAGATGGCTCCATGTTGCTCAAGTGCCCAATGCAGCATGCAGTGCCAGCTCACACCGTTGACGCTACGAAGCTACGAAGCTACGAAGCTACGAAGCCGGGCCCCGTGGCACCTGGCCGGGCGGGATGCTGCGTCTGAATCTTGGCCAAGGATCTGCAGAATCGTCTCGGGCGGGGCATTTTTGTTTCATTGGCCAACTGCGTGCAACTGCGTGCACACTTTGGCTGCAGCTGCGGTATATTTATATGCAAAAAAAAAAAAAAAAAAAAAAAATTAAAAAAAAAAAAAAGAAAACAATTCTGTTCGGCTCGATCTTTTTTTTCTTTTTCTTTTTTTTTTTTTTTACTTCTCTGCACAATCCCGCCGGCTGACATTCACCCCCCCTCCCCTACCGACTTCTTGCCTCGACTCGACTCGCTCGGCCCAGCCTATAGGCTTACACGACTTACACGCTCGCCGCCACGCTCGCCGCCACGGCTTGACGGGATGACCACTTGCCCAGATGGGTTGACCATGTGGCCCCCCATGTATGGAGCCAGTATATAATCATGTATGTGTGTACATATGGACGTACGTACATAACAACGCTGCCTGTGAGGCGCCACGCAAACAGCAAACAGCTGGCTCTGGCTCACGGGACCAGTTCCGGAGAATCCAAAAGGAATAAGCTGCCCTGTCTTGAGATAGGGCGGCCGAGAGCGTGTAGGCCATTTCCCGGTTGAAATGGGCGGAGCAACTCGGTACAACGCACTCCTGCTTGTCCTTGTCCTTGTCTGTCAATCAACGGCTTGCCTTGCCCCAAGTATCACGAACCCGTCGGTCGTAAAGAATCGACCGAGCAGGCGCGAAGAATTCGGCCTGATTGGAACAATTCCACGGCCGCTGGGAACAGATCCCTGCTCGGTGAGACATTCTCTTCACTATCCGGTCTGGCTATTAGTATTAATTATCCTAGTCCCGGGTTCCCAGTATCTATGTACATATGGGGGGTAACGTGTGTGCTGTGCTGTGCTGTGCTGCGCTGGCCACCGCCCCGTAGGAAGAAGACACAACACGCTTGCATGAGCCAGCCAGTGCCGATGCCAAGACTCGAAGCTCATTAACCGAGTTATCGGGATTCTTGGTTCAGATAGCCTCTCCTCGGTAGGTTGGGGGGAATACAGGACCACAGTACATAAAAAGCAAACCATGCTAAATGGAAAGAAAGAATACGTCGACTGACAGTTTCGCTCCGTGACTGCTGGCCCAAGCATCCGGCTGAGCAATGGACCAGGCTCGACGTGGTCAGCGTCTCAACGGAAAGCTTCCCATTCCCTGCCTGGCAATTTCCATGCTGGCTCAACTTCCACACTTCCACCCCACGCCCTCCCAACAACCTCCAGTGATGATGATACAGCATACAGCATACAGCAGCATGCCTACCTAGGGTACAGTAGTGCATGCATCATGTGGATTGCCTCTGTTCCTCTCTGCGCGGGAGTTCGGGTCCCACCAAAGATGTAGACGTAGCCGTAGACGTAGCCGTAGACGTAGCCGTAGACGTAGCCGTAGCTGTAGACGTCGACATGCCATGCTGCTCCCCCAAGATATTACAGCCTCCCATGTCAATGAATGACACGGCACAGAGCCAGAAGCAAATGACCTGCACCTACCTGCCTGCACCTGCTGCATCCCTTCTCGCCCTTCTCGCCGCTCTCTCTCTTATGTATCGCATCACCGCCAAGTCTCGTCGTCCTGGCTTGCTTTCTTGGCCTTCTCCTCTTCCCTTTCACAACCGATTGATTGCCCATCCTCCGTCTCCTCCCTTCGTTGCGTCATCGGTGACTGTCTGCTGCTGGCTGGCAGTCTCTCCGTTCGTTTTCTTCTCTTCTCTCTTCATTTTCCGTCCTCTCTTCTCTTACCTTTACCCCTTCACCGGAGTCGCATGCTGCTAATAGCGTCGTGCCTGCCCTGCCCTGCCCTCCCTGCCTGCCTGCCTGCCTGCCTGCCTCTTCACTCTGCCGGTCGCTCCTCCCCTCAACGAACCCCCGGCCAGATCCAAGTCTCCACTTGCCATCGTATCGATCAATCAATCAATCAATCAATCACCCCTCGCGCTTCTCTGTCACCTCCGCCGCAATATTACTCTGTAATTTGTATTTCTTGTCTCCGGAAACACAACCTCATGCTCGGGTCTGATTCTATAGGTGCCCTCGCTCTGGGACTGCCTTACGCGACTCTTGCGCACTGGCCGTTGAGCAGTTTCTTCTAGAAGCTGCTTCTCGCGCTACTGCACTACGCCCGTCTCCCGCCAATTGCATGCTATCACCATGATCTCCATGCAACGATCGCTTTCCTCGCCCGTTCGCACCTGTTCTCCTACGAGTATGTCGAAGTTTTGCCCCTTCTCTATATCGTCCAAGGAGTAAAATTTCTCTCTTTTGCCCCCTCCCTCGCTCCCCCTCCCGTCCCGTCCCCTCTCCCCTTCCTGAAACATATCATCTTCTTTTCTTTGTTCTTTCGAGCTTTGCCTGCCGCCTTGCTCTTTGTTGCTGATCCGTATAATTTCCCAAATTGCCAGCTGTGCCGTCGACAGCCACTCGTCCCTCAAGGTCTCCTAGTCCTTCCGCGCAACGCGAAAACCGCAGGGAGATCCCCCATTCGGTCCGCTACCGTTCAAGGAGTCCCTCACATTCCACAGAGACTTCCCAGTATCAGACCCCCTATCGCCAAAATGATGGAGGAAATCGGAGGAGCTATCAAAGGACTAGGACCCAATCTAGCACGGCTAGTTCGAGAAAACCGCTTGTGGCACAACCGGATGTTCCCAGTCAACCAAGCGAACGACGTGATACTAAGACCCAGACTGCTTCGAGTTCCTCACTATCTAGTGATACGAACTCTCGGCAACCTCGTGCGCAACCTCTCTTGCCGGACTTGGCACAGTTCACAAATCCACACATTACCAAAGATGACGAAAGCATTACACTGCAGGAGCTGGCTCATGTTGTGCGCCTTTCAAAGTACCAGGAGCGCAAGCGCGCAAACACCAGGGTTCGCCTACAAAGGAGCCTCATTTCCACGGCCTTGAGCGCCCGCCTGACCAGGTGCGGAGACATTGCCCACCGGAATCTTGTTGACAGTTTTCGGAAAGACGACAAGGACGGCTTTTCCATGCTCTACAACGCCATACAGGACGTAAGAAAAAGCTGCGACGAGCTACGACGGTATGCTATGCTGGAACCTGACATGGAACCTGTCTCTTCGCCCGCCCTGGGTTCGTCAGAAAGCATGGACACTTCCACGAATTCTACTGTTTCTGCTGCTAGCCCTCTCCGATCCATAACTCCGTTTTTGCATGACATTTCTGCATCAGCCCGTGAAACTTTTCTTGACTTCTTGTCTGAGCTACGAACCAATCCCGACTACCTGGCGACTCGGATATGCGCACTATCTAGCTCTGAGTTGAATGCTTTCCTAAGCTTTCACAAGGGCATGGAGCCTGTGGAATCCGTCTTGCCTTTTCACGGAAGGTCGGCGAGCAGACAACACGGTAGCTCTTCTAACCGAAGTAGTGCAGGGCCCGACATTGAGCGTCTTCTTTCCTTCCAGCGACATGATCCACTCTCTATATTGATCCATTCTTGCTTCGCCAACCCTGCCGGTCCCGACAGCACCGAGGACCGTCGACGAACGGAGATCTGGGCGACTGTTTTGGCAAGGCTTATCCAGCAGCCAAAGTCAAGCAGCGAGCATTTCCTTATATCCGTTTTGAACATCTGGACAGCCATGCGCGACTGGTCTGGAAGGTCCAGTATGGAGTGGTACCTGATGAAGATACTAGAAGACGGAGCATTCATCCTGGACCGTGCTGAGGACCAACACGGAACTAGATTCAACCTTTCTAATTGGAATTCTTCCGATGAAGCTGCTGCTCGGAATTTCTACGACAACGCTGTCCAAGGACTTTTTGAACTGGTCGATGACGAAGATGCCACTGGGATCCCGGAGGGTCTGCTGGAACTCGGCAATGCCATCCTTAATAAGCTCGACAACAAGTATGTAGAAAACACATCCCGCTGGCTGGTCTGGAGATGTCTCTTCTTCGTCTTTCTGTTGGGTGTGATTGTGCATCCTGAATCATATGGCATGTTGGCTGAGTATCATATCACACCCTACGCCCGAGAAAAGATCTTGAAGAAAGTCGCCATGAAAGCCCACGAATATGTCTCCAGCATGTGGAGTGGTAAACCATCTGCAACCTGCGTTCCGGTGGAAGTACCACCTCAAATCAAGGGCCATGTGGAAAGCATCCTGGCCAGATTCCAGGGTGTGCGGTCCAAGGTTTCCACGGCAAAGCTGTTCCCGGCAAGATCCATTACATCCTTGAGAGAAACTGTCGAGGTCCATCCATATCTGGTCCTGAGCCCTTCAGACTTGGTCACCTTGGTCAATGCCTTGTTTCCAGAACGCCGCCCCCTGTCGTCGAGGTCAAATACCCTCCGGTCTGGCTCGGCTTCTGTTTCAGGACTGTCTGCTGTCTCACAGCAGATACCTGTTCCGGGCAACCTCAAGGCTAACAATTTTGAGACAGCTTCAATCATTAGCACCAGCTTTTCGTCCGTCATCAGCGATGGGACTACTGCGGCTCGAGAAAGCCCCCAGGATGATCAATTCAACGGCATGTGCCAAAGATACTCTCCGCCATCAGGCGATCCTGAAATTCAGAAGAAGCTTAACCAGTATGACGATGATGGTTATCGTTTGCGACTTGCGGTCCATGAACTTAATCAAAGTCTTGGCCCGGAGGCTACTCGAGGGCTCTGCCACCCTTGTGCCGAACGATGGATTGTACTCTTCCTCTCTGCTGATGGAAAGAAATTGTCTACCACAATGACATATGACCCGGACTATGAATTTGACGAAGACGATAACTCATCTAGTACAGATACTGATGAAGATGATGGCGGTCAACGCCTCGAGCTTGATAAGGACTACCACCAATTGCGGGATGCCATCTTGAGACTTGTCGAAGAATACGAAATCCCTCGCTTCGAAAATACAGGCGCCATTGCACCTCAGCTAACAAATCGAGCATCCAGGCTTCGGAGATACAGGTCGAAGAACAAGATCATTACCCCAGAAAACTCAATGTCAAGCCGCAACCCGTACAGGGCTCACGTGAGCGCCCGGAAAGCCACACACGGCACGAAACTTGGAGCTTCAAACGGAGCTTTCGCTAACATGGATCGTGACGACGACCCGGAGCCGGTTCTCATCCAGATGCTGAGAGCAGCTTCTTCTCAGTCTAGGGCTCAGGCTGACTTTGTCTCCGCTCATGTCTATTGGAAGACACTGAAGCATCTTAGTGCCTTGGAAAGTCCTTCGCTGCGGGCGAACGGGTTCGCAGTACTGATCAACATATTCTCCCGAGGCCCACGCGACTCCCTACTGCGATCTGCAGCAGCCATCGAAGAATACGACGCATGGCTGGTGTGGCTGAAGCAAAGCCAAGAACGTCATGAGGGTTTTATTGACCGCATGATGAGGCGAGTCAGGGCAATGCGAGACAAGATGTGGTTTGTAACTGATGTTCGCAACTCTAAAGAATATGGTCACAGCCGCGATATTTGCCAGGCTCTAAAGACTATGGGCATGCCTCGACGCTGGAACTCACTGTTGCGCTCGCGGACAAACGTCGGACGTGTCCCTGGTGGCTCAGGCTACTTATACCGCACCGAGTCTCAAATCATCGATCTCTTGGCCGCCCCAGAGGAGCAGGGGGGTCCAAATAAATTGAGCGATGACCAAGCTGAGATGACGTCTCTGTGGCTCCAGCAGTATGGCATTGAAAACTTCTGTCAAGGGGAGGAGAGGATCCACAGGTTCTGCTATGAAGTAGACAAGTGTATATCCAAACTTGTGGGTGAGACGCTTCGAGACGCGCCTGTGTTGTGGTCTAGCGAACTTTACAAACGCGAAAAGGTCGTATACGATCGCATGAGGGCGCGGGACAAGGAGCAATCTTGGACGACTGGTGATGATGCTGCGGCGCGGCCAGGCTGGTCGGGCCGCGACTCCCGGAACATGAGCAATAGTAGTCCTACGCAGCATTCGGACGCGTCTCGAGTCAATTTCACTAGGCCTACAGCCTCTCTATCTGATGTGGTGGAGAACCAGGATTACTTTGAGAAATCTTCCCCAGTTCATACGCTAGACTCGACGAGTACATATTGGACGCCCTTCCAGCCAGCCGTGTCCCCGGGATCTGGCCTCTCAAGGGCTTATTCTCCTACCACAAGCTCGACAAACCTCTCGACTACATTTTCTGGCCCAACTCCGAATGCGGCACTGCCTTCGAGCTCGAGCGTGTCGACTGGGCGACCTGGCACATCAGCATCCTCAAACGAGACAGTGTTTCAACAGCGGGCCGAAGACGAAAAGACGCGATTCCTTACTGATTTGAGGCAGACATTGACAAGTCTTTTGTTGTCCGATCTCGGCAGTCAAGTCTTGGGACGTGGCTCCGAGACTGACTCCTGGTTTGAGGGTCTTGGACAGGAATGTATAGATCGCAGAGACGCTCTCGATCGTCGCGCACGACGATGTTCGGAGAAGAAGGACAAGGAAGTCAGCAGTCGCAGCTCTACTAGGCCAAGAGTTATCGAAAAGAAGAAGAGTTGCCGTAACCTACGAGGTGCAGGCGAGATGACGTGTGAACGACTGTCGGAGGCTTCACACGGCGGCCTGGGTGAAGATGCAGATCTCCAACATGGCAGTGGAGGCACAGCTCATATGAGCTCGGCATCAGGTGCAAAAGAGGCTGCCATGGATTTTCCTTTCAGGAAGGCATACGGACGACTTCTGAACATGCTGAGCGTCAACCCCAGTCCGTTTGCGAAACTGAACGCTCTCAACGAACTGGAGAATCTCATCACCGCCTCCCTCATGTGGAATAGTTCCAAGAAGCTCAGGACCAACCACTCGGATGCAGGTTCTAGCACAATAGATGATCGCGGATCGAATATGCGACAAACCTCGCTTGACGGGACGATTGACAACGTGAGAGAACGGCGTACCCAAGCTCTTCAATCTGTGGTTCAGTCCAGTGGGCACACACCTCTGCCACGCCAGGCCAATCCGGAAACAAGGTCAATCATGTCCAATGGCGCTTCAAGCACTGATAGCATAACTGGCGAATTGCAACGACTTTTCCGAGATGCTGGCATTCGGCCCAAGTCACTTTTCCGTGATCTTCAGCTCATTGCTGCATTCGTTCCGTCGACGATTATCGACAAGCCGGAACGTGGTAAAGCTTTCTGGAACGCAGGTCTTGCAGCTCTCAAGCTCAAATCCGAGGTGTGCTTGACCATGGTGGAGATGGCGGATGAGATTATCGCAGCACATACTCGCTCTCGGAAGTCTGCTGGGGAGAGTAACTCAGTCCCGGAGGCGAAACCGTCCTTGACAGGAACACCACCGCCTCCTTCAACCACGTATAAGCTGGACGATGTTGGCAAAATGTGGGCCATCACGGCCAAGGAAGGATACCCAACGGCGCAGAGAGAGCTTGCACTGTTCTACTTGTCAAACCCGGAATCCGTTGAGAGGACGACTCTTCCGCTGTCAAAGCCCCGAGAGGTGTTCAAGCAGTCGGTTATGGAGAGATATGGGCGGAGTGAGCGAGTTCGTGGGAATATGGGAGCAGTTGCGCCTGCTGGTCTAGCCAACGCTGGGATCAATACCCGGGCACTGGCGCCCGGTGGTGTTGCGGGAGCAGCTGGGTCAACTACAGGAGGTAAAGATGGCGACGTCCGGAATGATGTTGGTCTCATGTGTGTTGCTGTTCACTGGATGGAGGCTGCAGAGCATGGGGGTGATGAGCTGGCAATGAGCTTCTTGCGTCAAAATGAGTTCATGGGGTTGGCATAGGCGAAGCACGGTTTAAAGGGCGTTTTGGTCTTGGATTATGCTGCTCACCTACTATATTTTGGGGGGTTGTCAAAGACGCTTGGATAAAGGCATTTTTTTGCGAACAAAACCTTTGTTGCTTTTATTTACGAAATTCTCTTCTGGATTGGTTGCATCGTTTTACGCATCGCACCCTACTCGATGGTATAGGCGAAGCGGTCATATATCCTGAGCCACAATTACACGAAGCTCTTTTCGCGGTATCATGAAAATATGATAGATTGTAGGAAAGGGGGCATGGTTATGGTTACGGTATTTTGGAAGCATTATAGACGGCGTCTGATCATGTCTGCTCTCAAAATGATGGTTTTGGCATCAAGGGAAGAGGATACATATATATATATATATATACATATACGAGGATTCTGCAGTCTTTTCTTTTCTTTTCTTTTCTTTTCTTTTCTTTTTTTTTTACTGGGAGACGAAATGTTCTGCCATTTTCGCGGATGACAGGATGGCAAAGCCAGCAGCTTTCTCTTCAAGTTCGGCCTTTGTGATTTCAACCTCGACAGTATTATCAACCTGCTTCTGGTGTCGACGCCTTGTGGTCGGCAAAAGTGCTTATTTGCAAGGGGCGTGCCTAGGTTCTGCCATGCTTGTGTACCTGTTCCGCTTGTCCATTGGCGCATGAAGCATGGCAAGATGTGGTGTACCGACCGATACGGCTAGATACCATGCTGTCTGTGCTTTGCAAGGCTTTCGTCCTGTCATCTGGATAACACATCGATCGATCCGCGCCTGCTTCGGCAACATCTGGCTTGGCGTGCAAGTCGAATGGTCCAGAGCAAAGGATAGGTAGAATGCTAATGTCCTCGAGATGTTCAGTTATCACCGACGCTGGTCATTGTGGCATCTGCGTAAGGGTTGCTTTGGCTTTTTTTTTTTTTTTTTCTTGGCGGCTGGCTGGTAGCTGGCTGGTGGCTGGCTGCGATGTAACTTGTTTTGGTGCCCAGACGGAACATGTTTGGGCAAAATTCTCCCTCCGTATCTTGGTCTATGCGTGACACAAGAGAATTGTTGAGGTACCGGCTGTAAGTGCCTCAGGCCGCGATTGTGGTGCCGCCCTGCTGCTGCTGCTGCTGCTGCTGCTGCCTGCGCTTACGTCCAGTCACGCCGAGCCAACGGTTTTGTTTTTCTTCTTTGTATTTGTTGCTGTCATCTAATGAGTCTTGAGTGCAGATGGCAACCGTGCATACATGCAATGGCTGAAATGCCGGACCCAAGCCCATCGTCGAAGCTTCTCCTTCTACCTCGCCGGTGGCATTCGATGATCACAGGAGAATCAGGAGAATCACGAGAAGCACAATGAGCACGCCATCCATCTACGCGACAGCCCTGCCGGGCACATGTCCCATCCAAATGATCCCGTTAGAGGTCCTGCTGCGCATCAGCTACTACCTGGCCACGCCCGACCTGTGCCGTCTGCGCTTGACCAGTCGCTCTGTCGAGAAAGCCCTGTACACGTCCTTCGTCAACGAGTTCTTCACCCGGAAGCAGTTCATGATCACGGAGCGCAGCCTGCAGGCGCTGATCGACGTGTCGACGAGCCGGCTGAGCCACCACCTGCGCTTCGTCCACATCGGCCTGGACCGTCTCCCGGAGGGCCTCCAGCGGCCGCTGCCGGACGAGGAGAAGGAGCGCCGGTTCAGGGAGTGCTATGCCGACACCTTCGCCCTGTGGAACGTGGGACACCACCGGGACATGATGGCCACCGCGTTCCGCAACCTGACGAACCTCGAGGACGTCGTCATCCGGGACTTCAACTCCAGCCGGCGGTCGAGGGATTGGCCCAACGCCCAGTGGCACAGCTACGGCGTCACCACCGTCTTCAACGATACGGGCGTCATTATGGCTCAGGGCATGACGGACGGCTGGAATTCTGGGTTTCCCTACCAGTACTGCAGCCAGGTTTTCGCTGCCGTCTTGGCCGCCCTCGCGTGCTCCGGCGCGAGGCTCAAGGGCATCGAGGTCTTGTCCAGGAGCAGCAACCTCCTGCGCGACTTTGCTTTCAACATTCCCGCCTTCCTGCAGCCTTCTGCCATACCCCTTCTTCAACGTCTCGAGAAGCTGCATTTGTCGGTCGACCTGACGTGGCGGTGCCACAAAGTTAGCTGGGCCACCAACGCCGTTTCGCGATCAGCGCCAGACCTGTTCATTCGAAGGTTCCTCTCCTACACCACTAATCTCAGAGATCTTCGCATCAACGAGCAACACAGCAGCAACTCTGGCTTGTCCGACTTTCTCGACTGGATCATAGGCGACTCTGAATCTCCTCCATATCAAGCCAGCTCGAACAGCAGCACCAGCACCAGCACCAGCACCAACGCTGACGCTGACGCTAACGCTAACGCTGACGGCAACAAGAAAAGGCATGACGCTCCAGTTCTTTCAATGCCACATCTAGAAAAGCTCAGCCTCGGCTTCATGAACACTGACCCATCGCGCCTTCTCAAGCTCATCGCCAAATTTGCCCCATCCCTCAAATCTGTACAGTTCTGGAAACTCTGCTTGGTTCGACGTATCCCGCCTGGCACTTTATCTACGCCTGCGCTCCGAAAGAATATCTGGGCGTCGTTTCTGAAGAAACTCACCGAGATCCCGGGCCTCGAACTCGATCACTTCAAGGCCGGTATGCTTCAGCAGCAATGGATCGAAAAGGCTGCCCCAACCCCCGTTTCCTTCAGCCGATACGACACTGTTCGTGAGTACAGTGGCCCCGACTGGAAACACTTCATAGCCGAAATCAAGGCTGCTCTCGAAGTGCAATGGCCGATTGAGTATCACTACAGTGATACAGAAGAAGAAGAGGCTACAGATGACAGCATGCTAGATGATGAAGAAGACGCTGATGAGGACGAGGGGTGAGTCAACACTTGAAGCTAATGAAGCAGAGCTGTGCCGTTAGGCCAAAGCGTGGCTGCTAGCTTGTCTTCTCCGAGAAGAGACCTAAAGATGCTGTTTTTACTATACTCACTAGCTATGTAGCATCTGAAGTTATACCCTAATTAGTCTAAAGAGCTTAATTTTGACCTAATTAGCTACGAAATTTAGATTAGTATCTACCTCACGATGCCGTTGCTGTGTTGCTTAGTAGTGCGAGGGCAGCTAGCCTCCTGCCGGACCTTTGCCTTTGTTGGCAGCCTTCAGCAGCATCATCATAACTGACAGCTTTTGCGCCAGTGTCTCTCTGCTGCCATCGGGCATGTTACGCCGCTACAGGACTGGACCAGGGGTTGGCTTGTCAATATAGAAGAGATACGATTTTGAAGAGGATAAAGACGACGAAGATGATTTCGTCCGTGGAATATGTATAATAGGTCGTGTTGTTGAGGATAAATTCAGAGTACGTAGATGATATTGTAAGGCGTACAGTATGAAGTTTTCAGGCGGCACTGTATTCAAAGCCTGAGGCAAGGATCTCTCTCTGGTGTCTAAAATACCTAGATTCCTGAACAAGAGAAGAGCATTTGCTCTTGCGAGCTGTCACTAGAAATTAACTACCTTAGCTACCTACCCTCCTAGTACCTACACAATACAGCCGCTGAATGGTTTTACAAATCTTATAGTCGCACTTTATCTATCAGTTAGGTAGTTTGGACTGTAGTGGCTGTTGTGCAGTCACGTGACGTCGTGACATGTTCGTGTGGACGCTGACCTGAAGACGCGTAAGCCTGCGTTTGTTGCGTCATGGGCCAACTTGTGGAGCGAGGCCCGGCCGCTGGTGCCTGGGATTTCTGCGGGAAAGCGACCTGTCGCGATCCGCTGATTGGCTCAGACTTCACGATGGGGCTTTGGGGCTGCAGCCTAGCGGCCTAGCGGCCGTGAATTGAGGAGCAGAGGAAGACGAAGAGATTGACTTGGCGTCGTGAGTACCTCGTTCACGGCGCCAGCTGCCTGCCAGCTGGGCGTGCCAGCTGGGCGTGACAGCTGTAGGCCGAACGTACATATATATGCTTGTCCCGCGCGCTCCGTTGCCAGCTGCCAACAACCGGCACTTTCACTCTTGGTCCATCGGTCATTCTTCATTTTTCCATTCTTCCAACCCATCAATCCATCAATCAGCCGTCTTCTCCCGCAATTGGATCCCGCTGTGACTTGGTGGCTTTGCATCAATCTTTGAACACGCGGGACATTTCGTTGCACGGTATGTAGGGGGATCTAACCGAATGTCGCAATATTTCGCATCATTCTTGCTCCCAGCACACGAGATCAAGACCAACAATGCCTGCGGCAACCCGCGCCCGAGCGGCTGCTTCATCTGCAGTGGCAACCGCCACTCCCGCTGCCAAACCCCTGAGCGACTTTCGTCTGGTTTTCAGCGGCAAGTTCCCCGGGCACTCCCATAAGGAACTGCACAGTCTTGCCGCATCGCTGGGTGCGTCCGTGACCGCCTCGGTGAGCGGGCGCAGCACCCACCTTGTCTGTGACGAGAAGGACTATCGTGGGAATGCGCCCAAGGTTGCCGATGCAAAGACGGCTGGAGTTGCCATAGTGAGGCTCGACTGGCTGGACGAAGTGGTCAGGTTGAAGACAAAGATTGATCCGGACAAGTACTTGTGGTCTGCTGGGGATGATGAGCAGCAGCAGCAGCAGCAGCAGCAGAAGGAGGAGGAGGAGGAGGAGGAGGACGGTCAAAATGTGACAAATCAGTCGGCTGCCAGCGGTAAGGGCGCGGCAAATGGGAACGGACAAAAACGATCCATTGCTGTAGCTGGTCTGGGGGACAGCAATGGAATCGATACTGACGCTGGGGGTGCTAAGCCCCAGGCCAAAAAGGCCAAGGCCAAAGCTACGAAACATGAGCCAGGAGATGAGGAGGACAAGACGGAAACAGCCAGTGGAACGCGCGAAGCCAAGGAAGAAGAAACCATCGAGAAGAAGCTCCAGAAACTGAGCAGCAAGGGACAGTTCTCGAAGAGAAGAGACATTATCATCCCTCTGGATGAGCATTGTCCTCTGCAATCATACTCTGTCTACGTTGAGCCTCAAAGCGGCATGATTTATGATGCGTCTCTCAATCAATCGAGCACGTCGAACAATCACAACAAATTTTACAGACTACAGGTTAATATAGGGACCTTGAAGATGTCCCAACAGGAGAGACGGCACAGCTGACATTTTCTTCCAGATCCTGGTCAAGGGTTCCAACTACAGAACGTGGACTCGATGGGGCCGCGTCGGCGAAATGGGACAGCATGCCATTCTCGGAGACGGCTCCTTCGATAATGCCATGAAGCACTTTGAGAAGAAGTTCAAGGACAAGACTGGACTGGCGTGGGAGAACCGCGCGCAGAATCCCAGGCCGAACAAGTATGCTTTTGTGGAACGCAGCTACGATGAGTCTGATGATGATGATGATGATGATGATGATAACGACGCAGGCGGCGACGACAAGGACGTCAAAAAGGATGAAGAGGACTACAAGCCGCCCGAGTGTACGCTTTCCCAGCCGGTCCGTCGCGTGATGGAGCTTATTTTCAACCAGCATTTCTTCAACGCGACCATGACTTCACTCAACTACGATGCCAACAAGCTACCGCTGGGCAAGCTCAGCAAGGCTACTATCCTTCGCGGCTTCCAGCAGCTAAAGGACCTCGCAGCTCTCATGGACGACGCGTCGCTCGCCTCGAGCCAGTGGAATATGAGCATCGCGGCCGCCACAGAACACCTCTCCAACACGTACTACTCGCTCATCCCGCACGCGTTCGGCCGCAGCAGGCCGCCCATCATCAGCACCGAGGCCCATCTGAAGAAGGAGATTGAGCTGCTCGAAAGCCTGTCGGACATGAAGGATGCCTCGAACATCATGAAGATGGACCGGTCGCAGGCGAAGACGGTCCACCCAATGGACAGCCAATACCTCGGCCTCGGAATGGACGAAATGACTCCCCTCGACCACAAGAGTTCCGAGTTTGAGCTCCTCAAGAACTACCTCAACGGATCAAAGGGGTCGACGCACGCTATAAACTACAAGGTCCACGACATCTTCCGCATCCGACGCGCCGGCGAGTTCGAGCGCTTCGACAAGTCCCTTTACACCGGCATTCCTTCCGACAGGCGCCTCTTGTGGCACGGCTCCCGCTGCACCAACTTTGGCGGCATTCTCAGCCAGGGCCTGCGCATTGCGCCCCCCGAGGCCCCTGTGTCCGGGTACATGTTCGGCAAGGGCATCTACCTGGCAGACATGTCGACCAAGTCGGCCAACTACTGCTGCTCGCACATCTCCAACCGCCAGGCCCTCCTCCTCCTCTGCGAAGCCGAGCTCGGCGACCCGGTGCAGAAGCTGACTGACGCATCCTACAGTGCCGGCGAAGACGCCAAGAGCAAAGGCATGTACAGCACCTTTGGCATGGGCCTGACCGGGCCCAGCAAATGGATGGATGCCAGCGAGGTCCACCACTCGCTCAGCGGTATAAAAATGGTGAGTGTGCTCTTGCGATGAAATCCTCTCTCTGCCCAGTGTACCCTGCTAACCAACGCTCCCCCTCCCTTCTCAGCCCGATGCGAAAACACCACCGGGGCCGACGAAAGTGGACGGCGCCTATCTCCAGTACAACGAGTACATCTGCTACGACGTCGCCCAAGTCAAACTCCGCTACTTGTTCCACGTGGAAGTGTGAAACTGAACCTGCCTTTATCAAGTATGGCCAACTCAAATGAAAGTGGAAAGCACCATTTCATCCTCCCGACACCCTTCCAGATGGCGCAACGTAGTAGACGCAGCGGTAGTGATCAAGGTAAAAGGGGCGACTAGTACAGAACCGAGTCGCGAGCGTTGGAAGATGTGCCGGACTACGACCAGGCCAACCGCACTTCCACTTCAAGCAGCGAAGCCAGAGGGTCGACCTGCCCGGGGCAGGAGCTTAAAAGGGCACTTGGGTGAGCGTATGTACAGCCTAGCCTAGTGTACACAATACGAGTTTCCTGGTATGGCCTGTCTGATGGACATGTCTGCGTTCGAGTGGTGCTTCGTAGTAATGCTTCGTAGTGATGATGGGCAACGGTGTGGAAAGTGTGCCTTCACATGTTCTTCATTTGCACCTTGTCACGAATCGGTAAAGACTTTTGGAGATTATCATTATGTAAAACTAGCGCATGCAGTCCAACGCCC
>JFZS01000321.1:0-27839 GCA_000709145.1 Balansia obtecta B249 | reverse complement strand
GGCGGCGGCGGCGGCGGCGGCGGAGGAGGAGGAGCATGAGGAGGAGCATGGCCGTATGGGTCCTGAGCAGACGGTCGTTGCTGCATTGACGACATTGGACGCGACGGAGGTCCCAACTGAGGGGATCGTGCGACGCCTTGGTGATCCATGATGCCGCGAACGGGGTGAGGTGCTTGCTGGTGTTGGTGTTGGTGCTGATGCTGGTGCTGGTGCGGAGGCTGAGGCTGAGGCTGAGGCTGAGGCTGAGGTTGAGGTTGAGGTTGAGGTTGAGGTTGAGGTTGATGTTGTTGTTGATGCTGGTGATGATGTTGATGTTGATGTTGGTGCTGATGCTGATGTTGATGTTGATGATGCTGATGCTGATGCATCGGTGGTGGATATTGTTGCCCAGAGAAATTTCCAACAGCTCGCGAAGCCTCCTGCGGTGATGGCCGCGACAGGGATAAGGGATCTGATCCTCTGGGCCCATGGCCAATGCTGGACTGATGACGATGGCCATACGACTGCGGCTCATAGTGTCGCTGGGGCACGAGTTCGGCATCTGGGTTCATTCGTAGAGTCTGTCGTTCCGTTTGTCTAGTCAGCTCTCGCTCGCGAATTTCGCGTTGTTCACGATCCCTTTCTCTTTGCTGTCTCTCTAGCATGGAACTCGGATGTCCAGATGGCATTGGCTGGGCGGCAGCCAGGGGTCGTTGATCTCGAAGCTCAGGAACTTGACTGACACCGCCGCTCTTGGGCGGCAGAGGTATGCGCTGCTGCTGCTGCTGCTGCTGCTGCTGCTGTTGCTGCTGCTGTAGCTGTAGCTGTAGCTGTAGCTGCTGGCTTTGCACAACCGCCTCTCGCTCTTTTTGATGATGATGATGATGCTGCTGTTGCTGCGGCTGCTGCGGCTGCTGCGGCTGCTCCGGGAACCCAAAGGCTTGGACTGGCGCGCGCAACGGACGAGTACCGGGTGACATGGCCGCCTGGGAGGCAGACTGAGGCACGCCTTGTTGCTGGATGGGCAAAGGTTGTTGTGCCGGAGCTTGGCCTTGGCCTTGGCCTTGGCCACGCGACGCCGGCTGTTGTTGCAATTGCGGCTGCGGCTGCGGCGGCTGCGGCGGCTGCGGCGGCTGTTGCGGCTGTTGCGGCTGTTGCTGTTGCTGTTGCTGTTGCTGTTGCTGTTGCTGTTGCTGTTGCTGTTGTTGCAATTGCGGCGGCTGCTGCTGCTGCTGCTGAGATGGAGCTTGGGCAATGGGCACGCCATAGCCAGAGAATGGTTGGGATCGAGACGGTTGACCTGGCTGCCCTGCCGATTGTTCCATCTTGGGCTGGGCCTGTTCGTTATGCATGTCCATTCCTGGTGCTACAGCCAATGGCCGCGACGAGCTGACTGCAGACGAGCTGTCATATCTCCGTCCTCTGCCACCCGTTGTGGGTTGAGGTGGATCAGGTCGCTTCTCGCCTCTGGCTCGCTTGCCATCTGCTTCTTGCACAATTGCATCCCATTCCGTCTTGCCCTGGTCCTTTTGACGGACAAAGTAGTTTTTAACCTGTTGTGTGTGTGGGGCTGATGTATTAGTCTCCTTTTTTCTTCTTCCTTTTGCTTCTTCTCTTTTCATCCCTCTTCTCGGTATGACATGACATGCAGGTAGGGTGTTGAAATTGAGAAGCGACAAGGGGTCGGTTGGTGGTGGTGGGGAGGACGAGGTTGGGGGTTTGGCAACAAAGATGCCGGATTGCCCAAGTGGCAGAGACAGAACGCGCAAGGGAGCGAGAAAGGAAACGAAAACAAAGCAAAGATGGATGATAGCACAGAAGAGACAGACTACTTACCATCACGGCCGTCTTCGAGCCCATGTGTGCCGCGATAGCCGTCCAATCGGAACCAAACGACCGGAGCAAAAGTGGGAAATCATTAGACTCGGAAACGCTCCAGTAACTCGACGCCTGAGCCGGCGCTTTCCGCTCAGTCTGAGGCTGAAGATTGAACGTTGTTATTGCTGGCTGAGGTGGAGGCAGAGGAGGCGGCTCCGGACGCAACGACGGTGCAGCCATAACGTCGGCTATGGATGACGGCGACGGTGATATTGGCTTGGTCCGGTCAATGGCCTGTGTAGCAGCAACTAATTGTTGTTGTAGCTGTTGCTGTAGCTGCTGCTGTAGCTGTAGCTGCTGCATACCTGGGAACGACGGGTGAATGCCAGGAGGTATTGCTGTTTGCTCGAATCCCCCACCTGCTCTCCCTCTTCCTCCTCCTTCTATTCCTCCTACCCCTCCTCCTCCTGCTCTTGCTCCTGCTCCTGCTCCTGCTCCTGCTCCTGCTCCTGCTCCTGCTCCTTCTTCTGTTTCTCCTGTTGTAACAGCAACGGCAACTGGCGTCGCAGGAGCTATACGGGTGCTTTCTGCGCCACCAGGAGCTGGTGGAATATCATTCGGTACTCGGGAACTCGATCGAGACCTGACCTTTCCAGGCACGGCTTGACCAGGTTTCGCTGCTGCCTTTCCGTCCCTGTCCCTGTCCTTGTCCCTATCCTTGTCCTTGTCCTTGTCCTTGTCTTTATCCTTGTCTTTGTCCTTGGCCCGCCGGCGACCTCTCCTGCCATCCGCCTTCTCACCTGGTTCACCTCGAGCAGTCGTCGAAGTAGCGCGCCGTCCAGGGGTTCCGGCAGGGGTGGCATTCTCGCTGTCGGTGGCCGCTTGCTCGAACCCCCAAGTAGGCGCAGCTGCTCGTCGTGGTCTTTTCCGTTCTCCATTCTCGCCCGCTTCTTGACTATCCTCGTTCTCGTCGACATTTCCAAGTTCGGAAACCAACGCGCTAGACCTCTGTTTCCCTCGCCCGCCCTTCTTCCGCCGCTTAGGCTGCTTTTTGAGCTTCTCCTTCAGGTTGAGGTCCTTCTTCATTAGGTAATAATATTGAATGCATGTGCCGAAGTCGCGGTTGGGTATCACTTCTGCCACCTTGCCCCATTGCTTGGGGTTCTCCAGGTAGCGCTTCTCGAACAGCTCATTCTCTTCCGCGGTGAAGTTGTTGACGGGAGCAAGCACTTGCCAAGCTGCAACCAGACGATCCTGAGGCGTGTACCCGGACCGATCAACGTATTGGGCCATGGCCCTTTGCTCTGCATCCCAGTACATTTCGGGAATGACGGCTTCCTTTTCGCTGCGGTACTTCTCCTTTTGAGCTCTCAGCTCACGTTCTTTACGCTCTTCGTCCTCTCGCATAGAAGCCTGTAGGACTCGTTCTAGATCGCGCTCCGATGCAAATCTTCGGCCCGACGTACGGCCTTCTGGTTTCGACTCCGGAGTCGCCGTACCGCCTGTCTCGACCATGGGCACGGCCACAGAGAACTTGTCCCGGCTTTTCACGGCCGCCGGGTCGCTAGACAGAGTGAAGTTCAGGTAGTGCATGTAGCTGTCCGCATACTCCTTCTGCCCTCGTTTTTGTTGGTCTGCTTCTTCCAGGTGAATCTTCTCCAGGTGCTCCGTCACAAATCCATCTATAGCCGAGTCCGTCGCCTCGAGCGAAGCGAGAAAGTCCTTGTCTTTCGTCCACGTATCGCAGCTGTAGTCAGGAAGTCCGTCAAGAGACGGCGTTCGCATGAATTGGCGCACACTCTCCACATCCAGGAACGTCTCCTCCTCAGACTCGGTCTCATCGTCTTCGTCCGGTATTTGCGACGGAGTGCTCGGTGGTTTGGAGGAGGATTCGGCAACTTCGGTGTTTGGTTCGGGCTGTTGTGACGGCGCTTCTGTAACGTCCCTGGTCGTAAGCGGAGCGCCCGAGCCCGATGTACCAGATCGAGACACCGGTCGAGACGATGATTTGCTAGCAAGGTCATCCTGGACTTGAGAATCAGGGGCAGAGGGTACTGGCTGTTGTAGGGCGTCAATGTCCGGCTCTTCGCTCTTCGCTACCGAGTCAGAAACAGTGGGCTGTGATTCGTGTTCTCCTGACTGCTGCGCGACGGGCACGACTATTGCAGCCTGGGTAGAACCCAACATTTTCGGCCGTATGCTTGCTTCCTCCACCCCAGCGTCGTCGTCCCGCGAGGTCGTGGGAACGTCGTCGGTCTTGGGCAGTGAGGCGTCTAGATTTTCGGAAACAGGCCCCAGCATGTCAGCCAAGCCCTCCCCGTCTCCCAAAATCCGTGCCATTGATCCATGAGACAAGGCGGCGAACCGTGCCACGACTTCCAGAGGAAGACTTGCTTGCGGCAGCTTGCTCAGCTCTGCTTCTGTCTTTGCTATTTCCGTGTTGAAGTAGTCAGCCATGTCCTCGTCATCGTCCGACTCTGAATCTTGTTCAAGCGTCACAGTCCTGGGAGGCAGAGCAAATCGCACAACTCCAACAACAGGGCGTTTCCGGGTCTTCGTTGTTTTGGCATTATCTGGTCTTGACGCAGAGTCAGCCTCCTTTTTCGTGTCCGTGTCGATCTTTTGTTCATCATCCGTCGTCGACGTAGCAGTAGCAGTAGCAGTAGCAGTAGGAGTAGCAGTGACAGTAGTAGTATTATTAGGGGCAGGAGGTTCTGCAGGGACCTTGAGGTTGACTGGCTCAGCCCCGACTGATCCTGAATCCGGTTTGACTGTGATTTCGCCAGGTTCAGCGCTGTGCGCTGAGCGTACCCTATGGTTCAAGGCCGATCCCTTTGGTTCTGTGTCCGCATGGCTGCTGAGAGGTCGCTTCGCATTGGGCAGCTGTTCTCCTTCCCTAGAATCACGCCGCGGCGCATGCGCAGGCTGCGAAAAAGTCTGCGCTCTCATCAAATTGGGTGATGAGGGTGCCTTCTTCAAGTCGGGGTTGGCCCATTGTTTGCTGGAAAGACGTTGCGCCTGTTGTTGCGACTGCTGCTGCACACGGGGTCCGACCGGAATCGCTGGGCTATCGTGACTCCCAGCCCTTGTGGGACGGCCGGCGTGCGTGGAAGACTCACCGGAGGTCAGATTGCCAGCCGAGCCAGGACGGTCTGTGAATGCACGAGGGGCAGATGGAGGTGGCTTCGTAGTGACGCTGTTGGCTGCCGTTATTGATGAAGGACCACCACCGCCATCTTGCGCGCCCGTATTTCGACTGGGCACCGATCCAAAGGCAGGAGCTGAAGGTGCCATGGGCGGTGGCGACACATCCCTAGCTTGGGTAAAATGCTCTTGAGAGATGGATGGCCGGGCTTCCTTCTTGGGGCGTATGAGGTCGCGGTCACTTCTGTCTCTATCGTCGCGAGGATCGCGTCGAACATCTGCTTCGGGAGGATATCTATCGCCTCGATCGCGTTCGTCCCGCTCTCGCCCCCATCGCGCCTCTTGAGATCGACTTCGAGGATAGCGGTCGCCGCGATCGTCGTATGGCGCTCGTCCTCGACCACGATCTGACTGCCAATCTCCTCCTCTACCTCCTCTGCCGCGGCCACGCATGAAGCTAGCACCACGTGCAAAAGGCGGCATGCCAAATGGAGGGTCAGAGTTCGAGGAACCAGCCGAGGGCGGGCCGCCATCTCGAGAACCGCGACGTGACCTATCGGCGTCTGGTGGAGGACCATCCCTCTCTCTGTCGCGAAAAACGCGTGGCGGTGTCCGACCTCTCCCAGGCGGTGGTGGTGAGCGACGAGGTCGAAAATCTCGCGAGTCGCGCCAATCTCGGTCTCGATCACGGTCACGTTCTCGATCTCGATCTCGTTCACGGTCTCGATCTCGATCTCGATCTCGATCTCGATCTCGATCTCGTTCACGGTCTCTTTCACGACCCCTTTCACGTTCCCGCTCGCGGCTTCGCTCATCTCGATATCGATCTCTGTAATCTAGATCACGATCTCTTCCACGTTCCCTGCTGTCGTCTCTAGCGGGCCACGGTCTGCTTCCTCCTCCTGCTCCAGCCCCTCCTCGGCCACGACCTCGGCCACGAAAGTCACTGCCAAACCCACCGCCGGGACCACTTGGTGCGTCAACAAGCGCCTTGGGCCCCCGAGGCGGTTCTCGCCGTAGCGAATCACTAAAGGTCTCGCGATTAGAGGGAAAGCCGGAAGAATTAGACCTTGACTCAGCGGACGAGCGACGGCGGTCATTGTCGCCGTACTGCGAGGTCCGGTCAAAGCGATCCGGTGACCGTTCCCGTGGCGACCGAGACCGCCGGTCCGGATCGTATCTGTATCTGGATGCCCTGCACAAAGGTGGTTGGGGGTTAGTGAAAGTTAAAGTTGTAGTGACGAAATACAGCTCGTAGGGTAGTGGGAAATTCAGACGTGGGCGCAATTTAGAGTTGTGGGGTCGGGGAGAAGTCAACAGGGAAGCCGGCTGATTATGGCATCCAAGGCCCAGAGTGCAAAGAACCACACATACATCAGTTTGCGTGTGTGAGGGCAGACGCCCGGTGAATGAGCGCGCAGATCGAATCAGAAAGTCATTCGCGGCCGCTGAATGTGGTGGTGGTGGTGGTGTTGGAGACAGAGAAATGCGACTCGGTATTATGGATGTAGGTTGTCTGAGGCTGGTTATGTCTCGGGATATGGACTGTAGGAAGCAGCCGGCAGAGATCGTGACAGCGCGACAGCGTTACAGCGTAGGAGTGCGAGAGTCGTGATGGCGTGGACGTGATCGAGTGAATGTGTGCCGCAACGTCGTCGTCGTTCAGTTCTTGCAGACGTCGTCGGTCGGGTGTGATTCGAGCAGCGGCGTGGCAGGCCGGCGAGGGCGCAACAGAGCCGAGCAGCAGCGATCCCAAGAGCAGGGCCGTTCCTGTTCCTGCTCGTTGCTCTTGTTTGTTTCTGTGTCGGCGTCCGCGTCCGCGTCCGTGGATGCTGAATCGTGAGGGGGGGTTGAAGAGTTGGAGGTCAAAGGAAGACGAGGGTTGAAAATGGTCGGCCCCCGGCCCCTTCAGCCGCCAGCCGTCGAAGATGGATTGAAACGACAACTGCGCATTGATGGCTACCGCACCACAGGTAATTCAGGGCAAGGCTTGGCAGTCGGGTACTGCCAGGCCGTGCATGCTAGGTAGGTAGGTATGTAAATAATACTTTGCATGTAGTAGTAGTCTGTACAGAAGCACGGAATAGGTAGGGTGAAAATGGGTAATGAATGCGTGGAGCCTCGTCCGGCGTCATTGGCTGGGTGGGTGGCTGGATGGGATTCGATACCTCCAGACTTGAGACACGAAAAGGGCTGAGCCAAAGGGCTGGAAGCAAGACCAAAGACCCAATGAAAGCGCGGCGTCTGGCTTCCATCTGGCCGGCATGGCATCGCGAGTGTGCTGGGTACCTGCCAGGTAGGTAGTGTACACGGGGCACAATTCGTTGACGCAGGAGGCCTGTGCCCTGCAGGCGTTGCGTCTTGGGTAGGAGGTTGGTACTTGGGATGCAGGTACTCAGATACCTATCCAGGAAGCGTACCCTGATTGGCCTCGGTGGTGGAAAGCCCACATAAACGGATTTACACCACAAACTGCCCATCCCGCGCTAGTGCGGTCTCGGCAAGCGGATCAGCCACAGCGGGCCGAGTTCTGAGATTCGTACCTCCCTACTGGAGCGCGGCCTTCCTTGTTGCGCAATCATGTTTTCATCAGAAGGCGTGGTCAACCACACCAGCCACACCAGCCGTGCTCCGGCAAGTGAAGTGAGCCGTTGCACGATAAACGGCGGCTGCACAATGGTCGCTTACATAATGGAAGTATCTGAGTACCTTGTGATAGGGGACAATATACCAAGCATCTAGGTACCTGGACATGCGGCCCAGCTTCACCAGTAAGTACTTTGATAAGCATTTTTTTGATTATTAGGTTTTTTTCTTGCACCCACAACATCCGAGAGTTGCCAAGCCAGGACAATGATTTAATGTCCATGTCCGCAATTAATTCGCGAGGCCTCCCAGCCGCTGATCACTCACTGTAGCTAATGGCTTTTTTAATTTTTTTAATTTTTTTTTCTTCTTTAGAAATATTACAAAGCTTGTAGCCCGTCATGTACTAAAAAGCCATGCCAAGTCTCGCAAACACAACCACACCCCAGTTTTGTTGACCCAAACACACACAAAGAAAAAATCCTCACGCCCCCCTCTCCCAGGCAGCAATCCGAATCATGTTGACAAAAAAAATCAAAAAAAGAATCGCATTTTTAAGGAAAGAAACATTCAGAGACTCAACAACTCAGACCGACCGCTCTCATCGTGCATTTGCAACCCCCCGCATCCCGCAAAATCCCCCTCAGCAAACCGCTTCCTTGTCTATCCCCCTCCCCTTTTCAAAAACCCAGTCGCAATCCCATCCATTCAATTCACAATGCCAACCCATCACGACGCCGCTCCCCCAGGAGCCGCCGACGCGGTCCTCATGAAATCCGAGGCCATGCCCTCGGACGCCCAGCCCGTCGAGGAGCTCGACTTCAACAAGCTCAAAGGTCCCATCACCGCGCAGGACCTCTACCTCGGCATGCGTCACATGGGGTTCCAAGCAAGTTCCACCGCAGAGGCAATTCGCATCATCAACAACATGGTAGGTTTTGAGTTGCACGAGCACAAAAAGTCAATTGCCACAAAAACACACAATTAAAAAAAGAATCAAACTAACTCGTTACCAAAAAAAAAAATTTAAATAAACTAGCGAGAGTGGAGAGACCCGGAAACAAGTGAAAAGACAACAATCTTCCTCGGCTACACCTCCAATCTCATCTCTTCCGGCCTGCGCGGCACCCTCCGCTGGCTCACGGAGCACAAGCACGTCTCGGCCATCGTCACCACCGCGGGCGGGGTAGAGGAGGACTTCATCAAGTGCCTCGGCACTACCTACATGTCGTCGTTTAGCGCCAACGGCTCCGAGCTCCGCAGCAAGGGCCTCAACCGCATCGGCAATCTTGTTGTCCCCAACGCCAACTACTGCGCCTTTGAGGACTGGGTCGTCCCCATCCTGGACAAGATGCTGGACGAGCAGGAGGCCGGCAGGGGGACGGACGAGGAGGCCAACTGGACGCCTTCCAAGGTCATTCATCGGCTCGGCAAGGAGATCAACGACGAGAGGTCCGTCTACTACTGGGCCTGGAAGAATGACATCCCAGTTTTCTGTCCCGCCCTTACGGATGGAAGTCTGGGCGATATGCTGTACTTTCACACCTTCAAGTCATCGCCGCGGCAGCTCAAGATTGATATCGTCGAGGACATTCGCAAGATCAATACCATTTCCGTCAGGGCCAAGAGGGCTGGCATGATCATCTTGGGCGGTGGACTTGTCAAACACCACATTGCCAATGCTTGTCTGATGAGGAATGGTGCCGAGTCTGCAGTCTATATCAATACTGCCCAAGAGTTCGACGGCAGCGATGCAGGTGCCCGTCCTGACGAAGCTGTGTCATGGGGCAAGATCAAAATGGGTGCCGACAATGTCAAGGTGGGTTGAACTGGGGCTAAAGACTGCCAGCTCGCAACTTTATTGCCTTCTACTATAACTAATAATGCTGTTGCAGGTCTATATGGAGGCAACCGCTTGTTTCCCATTCATTGTTGCCAATACCTTTGCCCAATAGACTGAGCCCTGTCGATTTTAATGAGAATGATGGACCATTGGCGACACTAATGACCGCTTTTTAATTGGTCAACCCCCCCCCCTTATCCTGTTGCCAAAAAACATATATCCAAAGACTCTCGCCCAAACTGAGAATATGCGACATCTCGGCACATTATATATAGGCCCGACAATAGTCAAACGCAGAGTTGATTTGCCAGCTTCTCTGGCGCCGATTTGGCTATCTGGTCCATGTGGTCGAAACAAGCTCTCTTGCAGCATTCAATCTTTGAATCAGGTCGCCTTAGGCTTCTTGTCTCTGATGAGACCATATTTTCGCTTGTTGGCCATTCGTCTCTCCTCCTTCTCCCTCGCTTCGGCCTCTTCTCTCCTCTGACGCTCTTTCACACGCGCCATGTCGAAAGTCTCATTGCGCATTCTCTGAATACCCCTCTCACCCTCCTCGAGTTGTGTCCAGGGTGCTCGTCCAAGTGTGCTGTTGGCCATGAACAATTGTGCCATCTGCAGAGGGCACACTTGACCTGACTCGTCCCGAAGCGTGTTTGCCTGAGCTCGCAACGATTCTCGTTTGGACCGTTCGATCTCATGCGCGAACGGGCCCAAGATATCATCAGCATCCGGAGGAAGCTCATTGTTTCTTTTCCTCTTCCCTGCTGCTTTTGAAGTCACCTCCTGGCTGGCTTCCTGATCTCCATTTGGAGGTAACGCAGTCGATGGTGATGGTGATGGTGATGGTGCTCCGTTATCCAGATCACTAACGTTAATTCTGGACTTGGTCGGCCTCGTGACGGTCTTCGATGGATTGGCAATACGAGATGATGGTTCGAGAGAGTTTCTGATACAATCGGATGGTAAAGCTGACGACTCTTTAAGTTTGCCGGAAGAGACAGACGACGAGCTCAGGTTTGTGTGCCGCTTCCAGGTAGCAGGGCCATCAGTGTTGGAGACCTCATCGTTGACGATGTTTTTGGTTGCACTGGGCGGTGCAGCTGGCGACGTCATCAAAGAGACTGACGATCTCGGCTCTGTGCGCGGCGTCCAGCATTCATTGCTCTCTCTATTAGAGGTTTCATCGTTGCTGGATAGGACTTTGTCGCCGGTTAGATCGCCAGTTTCCGTACCAGTCGAGTGCAAAGGTGGCAGGTGGTTGGCGCGTTCCGCGTCGTTGTCTTTCATCCTTGACAACAACCTGCGGAGGCCTGTTTCCAGCGTCAGCAGAAGGATCTTGCGAATGCACCTCCATAAGTTTCAGCTTGAAAGATGAACATACTGCCCCGTGTCTCGTATCCATAGTCGAAGTTATCGGGATTCATTGTGGACACTTGGGCACTACTCAATCGCCCGCCCAATCGTTGTGGCACCAAAAGTTGTTTGCTCTCAACTCGACATTGGTGGTAAAAATTCTGGCCTTGCTACTCGAGCTACTGTTGAGTAAAGAGATTCAAAGGCGCTGATGTACTGAGTATAGAATCTCGCACAAAAGAATGTATGATGTGTTTTACACGATATCGGAATGATTTAGCAAAAGATTGCGAACTGGCAAAGCGCGTCGGTGAAGTGGGTGCATTACCAAAGCTGGCAATTCATACCCTCCTCGCCGATATATATATATATATTCATATATATGTATATAGTAGACGCTCACAGAAAACATCGAGTGGAGATGGAGGGGAAAAAAACCTTATGGTGTGTAGGTTGCGTGCAAGAGCTACTTCCTAGAGTTAAATTTGCACCTGCCTAACTAGCCTGGCTAAAGTCCTCGACCGCCTTACGGAACAAATGAGGATAGGTTTAGGAAAGAACGGATGACTGCAGTACTTTAGCCTTTTCCCATGCTGCCATGCGTCAGGACGTGTCCCAGATTAAGCTCTTGAAGGCTGCCTGTGCTGATGTCCAGTCCAAGGCACCAGCGCCTTCGGCCCATGCGCCAACCTTGTGCAGCCCTTCCAGATCTTGCTCCATGTGGGTTGGACTGGTGGTTCCGTCGAGGACCGTCAGGCCGCCGAGGCCAATGACCAAAGAATAGTATGCGGCAGCTGTTTCGACCCCGGCCTTTTGAGAAACCAGCTTGACGGGCTCACTCTTGACCAGCTTTGGGTTGGAGGTGAGGGTCCAAAACGCTTGGAAAACGATGCCCTTTTCTCGGCAATACGCACGAAGATGATGCTCATATCCTGTTTCGTCGTAGAAGCGATTCTGGACGACAGAAGGCTTCACTTTCATATGATGATGGAGTGCTTGAACAACGGGTAAGGAGGTGTTGGATATGCCAAGATTGCGAATCTTGTCAGGAGTAAACGACTCGAGGATGGTCCAGACCTTCATTGTGTCGTTCAAAGTGTCCATGGGCGCATGCAGCACAACACTGTCGAGATACGTCTCCTCCTGTCCGTCAATGGTGAAGTTTTTGAGAGAGGAGCTGATGGACTGATGCACCTGTTGGTCCAAGGGGGCATCGAGGTCATAGGGAGCAATGTGGTTCTGACCGCCGGGCGCAGTGAACTTGGTTTGGATCTAGTGGACAATCTGTCAGGAAAGATTTTTTGTTCTTTTATATATATATATATAAAGATTGATAGATAGGGGTTCGGGTTGCGTCATACGAATAAATCTTGACGTTTGACAATGCCCTCGTTTATCGCCCGCTTCACGCCGGCGGCCACGCCTTGCTCGTCGTAATGCTTGGGCTGGGCGGCAGTATCGACGCCGCGGAAGCCCGACTTCAAGGCCGCGTAGACTAGATCTGCAGTCCTTTCCTTCTTCCAAGCGGTGCCATAGACGAGCTTGGGGATCGTGGTTGCGGATGGGCCAGCCAAAGTCAAGTCCTTGGTCAGGAGAGGCGCCAGGGACCCCAGAGAGCTCTGCGTCATGGTCTAATTCGAGGAGGCCGGTCACAGAGATATAGTTGCGACTTGGGCAAGGCAAAGACGATGGAGAAGCGTTTTGAGGGACACGTTGAGGCGTCGGTCAGAGGTGCCGCCAAGCGACAGAGCAATGCAGCCATTACATGATTGGACGAAGAGGCACGTCATGCGTTTGATTTAACCCGTACGCAAGGAGCATTTCGGATTGCCCAATAAACAATGACGAAGGATGGCGGCTGGCGATGCACTTGTCCATGCCTGACATGGTCCGCAGATTCGGACAACGACAAGGATTTGAGATGATTTGATGAATGACTCTAGAATAGGGCCAACACAGGGCAGGCAGGCAGGCAGGCATCGTCCATCGCGTGCAGCTGTATCGGCCCCACAAGAGCCAGGCTACATACAGCACAGCACACACAGACAAGGCAGCACTTGAGCATCAATCTTTCGAGCATCAAGTCGGCATCCAACCAGAGGATACAAGTCACAGTGGCCATCTCGGCAGCATTCAAGCATTCAAGCATTCAACAGCCAAGGCAAAAAAAGAAAAAAAAAAAGATCAAAATGGTGTCCAGCACTCCTCCCTACATCCTAAAATGGGGCATCATGGCCACCGGCGGCATCGCAGAAAGTAAAGCTTTTTCCTCACGTCCAAGGTTCGCAGAGAGATGTGGACTGACATGGACTGACATGGACTGACATGCCCATTCTCGCATAAGCATTCTGCAGGGACCTCCTCACAGACCCGGCCAGCCGTGACGTGTACGATGTTGGCCACGAAATCGTCGCCGTGTCGTCTTCGACGTCGGCTGACCGTGCCGCCGCCTTCATCAAGAAGATTGACGGCCCGGCCTCAGCACGCACGTACGGCTCGTACGCGGAGCTCGTGGCCGATGCCAACGTGGACATGGTCTATGTCGCGACGCCTCACAGCCACCACTTTCAAAACGCCATGCTCGCCCTCGACGCCGGCAAGAATGTTCTCTGCGAGAAGGCACTGACCGTGACGGCTTCACAGGCCAGGAAACTCGTGGCCAAGGCACGAGAGAAGAATGTGTTTTTCATGGAGGCTGTTTGGACGAGGTTCTTCCCGCTGAGCATCAAGATCCGGGAGTTGATTGCTTCGGGGGAAATTGGGACTGTCTACAGGACGATGGGTAAGCTTGCTTTCTTCTTTGAACTTCTGAAGGCCTTTCTACTTGTTTATTATCGGGATAGAAAGAAAAAAAAAACAAAACCACTATACTTACTATCGTCTCTGGGGGTTGTCGCTGATTTGCAACCAAAACACATAACACCAAAAATAGCCGACTTATCCTTCAACGAGAATACCGCCCAAGACGACGGCAGAGTAAGCTTCCCTGACACTCACCGCATGGTCAACCTCGACCTAGCAGGCGGCGCATTACTCGACCTTGGCGTCTACGCCCTCACATGGGTCTTCCAGACGCTCTACCACCTCCAGTCGTCACCATCCAAGGAGGCGCCCAAGGTGCTCGCCGCCATCAACAAGTATCACACGGGGGCGGACGCCAACACCAGCATCATCTGCCACTTCCCGCAAAACAAGTCGATCGGCGTGGCGACGACATCCATCCTCGTGGGAAGCTCACCGCACGGGCAGACAACAGCCGCCCCGGCCATCCGCATCCAGGGCTCCAGAGGCGAGATCCAGGTGCCCCATCCAGCGTATCGACCAACGTCGTACAGCGTGATCCGGAAAGAGGGCGACGGACAGGTCGAGGTCGTGGAGTGTCCGATCCCGACGGACCGCCAGAGGAACTGGGGTCACGGCATGTTCTGGGAGGCGGACGAGTGCGCGCGCTGCCTCGGCAACGGCAAGAAGCAGAGTGCCACGCTGCCGTGGGAAGAGAGCATCGTCATCATGGACACGATGGAGACGACGCTACGACAAGGCGGCGTGGAGTATCCCGAGTTAATCACCACCGACGTATATGATGCGCAGAGTCCTTTGAATACGGGCAACCAGAGAAGCAAGTAAGGTCGTTCTGTTATAGATCAGGGGGGGGGGAGTGGGGGGGTTGTACTGAGTCATGGCAACCCAGCCTCGCAACCACCACCAGTTCGCCCGGCACATGCCAACCGGCGCCCCGTGCCCATGCATATAATATAGCCTTGACGATCCACGCAAGCGGACCAGTTCGCCAAGTGCCGACTGGTAATACGCCACCCCCCCCCCCCCCGTTGCAAACACAGAGACGTCGTAATCACAGGTTAAGGTTTGTTGAGCAAACCTTTTAAGAATAAAAATAAAAAAAAAATTGTCGACAGACACTGCCATAGCAAAGCAACCGTTCCTCTTCCCACCCCTCCTCTCCCCCCCCAACTCATGGGGCAAATTCATCAACAGCCAATGACAGTAAGACGCAGGGGCGTGCGCAGGGCATTGCTTCCCCCCACACCCATCTTGTCCCTTGCCAGAAGGGGAAATAGGCAGTGGAGCCCGGCCGTTCATTATGCGAGAGAGAAGAAAGGCTGGGCTTGCATGAAAAGGTATGGAGCTGTTGTGCCCACTCTGGAAAGTAACGCCAGCTAGCTTTGAGCTCATTTTTTTTTGTTTTTTTGCCTTTGCTTGGTATATTAGGTTTGGTATAGGACGGGGGTTTGGAATTTTCCATGGAAGGCTGTTCGTGAAGGTGGATCAGGGGTGGGCCTCACGTGACGTTGACGACAACTTCATAGACGAGTTTATGAGTTTACAAGCTTTAATTTTGTGGTGAAGAATAATGTGAAGAGAAGTAAACTAAAAGGTCAAGACGGAATAACAAAAATGTAATCAAGTAAAAATGCAATCTGTGAAAGCCAAGTAAGCGTGCCAAAAAAAAAAAAGCAAGGTTACTAACTTCCAATACGCAGGCAAAAACCCACAAAACCACCAAAACCCCAACATCACCACTTCACTCACTTTCCCCCTCACGACACCACACCCAGAAAAATGTCCGCCATCGAACAAACGCACGTCCACGAAGTGTACGACGCAATAGCGCCCCATTTCAGCGCGACGCGCCACAAACCCTGGCCCGCCATCGCGGCCTTCCTCGCGGCCCTCGCCCCAGGCAGCGTAGGCCTCGACATCGGCGCCGGCAACGGCAAGTACCTGCCGTGCAACCCGGCGGTGCACACGCTGGCGTCGGACCGGTCCCCCGCGCTCCTGGGCCTGGCGCGCGCGAAGCACCCCGCGGCGCAGCTCGTCGTCGCCGACGCGCTCGCCCTGCCGTTCCGCCCCGCCTGCGCCGACTTTGCCATCTGCATCGCCGTGCTGCACCACCTGTCGACGGCGCAGCGGCGGCGGGATGCCCTCGCTGCCCTGGCGGCCTGCCTGCGGCCCGGGGCCAGGGCCCTCGTCTACGTCTGGGCCCTCGAGCAGCGCGCCAGCCGGAGGGGCTGGCACGAGGGCTGCGAGCAGGATGCCCTTGTGCCCTGGACCATGGGCGACAGGACCTTTCACCGGTTCTATCATCTCTATCGGGCGGGCGAGCTTGAGGAGGATGTCAGGTGTGCTGGGGCTGAGGTGTGCGAGAGCGGGTATGAGCGAGATAACTGGTGGGTTGTCCTGAGGAGGCGGTGATGGGGGGGAAGAAGGGGAGGGGGGGGGGGGTTTTGTTTTGGTGCTTGGTGTTTGCTACTTTTGTTTTCAAGTCTCGTCTGGACTCGATGCTTGTTCAACAACGCTGTGCTTTTACTTGTCCCTCAAGGGAATGGCAGGGACAACCATCAGGGACAAGTCAGACTTCATCACAACCGTCTTTCTGCGTCCACATCCGCACTCGCTTCCTCAATCGTCTTAACCGGTCAATTATGATTTCTGGCTCTATCCATGTCTTCATCTTATGCCATCTATCCGTACATACAGACACTCATAGTTGCCCTGTTTTCTAACCCTGTCCCTTGTCCTTATCCTTGTCCTGTTATACCCGACCCTCTATCTTACCTGAGGGTTGCTACGCCGGCTGCTGTGATTCCACATACACTGTCCGATGCTTAGCTGTTTCCCCGACGCTGGCTTCTTTCCCCCCGTGTATCGGAAACAGACAAGCTTTCCCCTCCCAAACGTGTCGCTCCATGGTATCGTAATGAGAGAAAGCCAAAAAGAATATATGAAGCGTCGTAATCGAATCCCACAATGATATCGCCACCCCATGCATGATCGCTTACTTCTAAAAAAGAGATGACATCATTCCTCTCAAGGATTATCCCATAAATTCAGGTTCCCAAGCCCCCGTCCCAAGCTCGTGCTCCAGAAACCCATAACCCCGTACCTAGTCTATGTCTTCCTTTTATGCTTGATTTTGTTTAAAAAGAAAAGAAAAGAAAAGAAAAAGAAAAGGTAAAAGGAAAAAAAAAAATCAAAAAATCGCGCATGACCCTTTCTCCCTAGGTCATCATCTTCCGGTAAATATTTCAAACAGTAGTGTGATAAGGCGTAAACAAAGCTCCAATGAAAATATAAAAGTGGCAAGAAAAGCAGGCTACACAAGGCGGCGTCGATAACTTTCCTCCCGCTGAATCATTTCTGGAGTGGCCCGCCGTTTAACTCTGCCTTGATCTATATGCTGCTGGTACGCTTGGGAACTTTGAATTGGTATCGTGTGTTTGATTGCTGGCGGGGCGCTCGCATGACCCGAATGAGGTCGATCTATTGGCCCCGAATATGGACTAACTCCCGTTGTAAGTTCCGCAAGGCTCGGTAACGGGCCAGGGTTTCGTGGCTGTCCTTGATGATGCTGTATTGGGGCAAGACCAGGCCCGCCAGTCACGGCACTGTAATAGAACTCTCCATGTTCCGCCACGGCTCCGCGTACCATTGACCCTGTGCCAGCTGGCGGCGGCGGCGGCGGCGGTGGTGGCGCCCCGGCGTTCTCTACTCGAGGAGGCAACTGGCCGGGCATCGAGGAGCCTGACTGAGTTCGAGAAGAATACATCGTTCGAGGGGATGGCGGTGTCATGTGTCGCGCTACCGTGTCTTGTGGTTGATAGTGTACGTTTGCCCGCGGTGGTGGTGGTGGTGGTGGTGGTGGTGGTGGCGGCGGCGGCGCTGATCTATGGCCACTCTCGAGGTTGACAGCAGCCAGGGAGAATGGAACGACGCCTGCTCTTCTCGCCATATCCGCCTCTCCAAGTTGCCAGTGCATCGCCTCTGCTGCTCTCCAAGGCACGGCTAACTCTTCCGCAACTTTCGCCCACATTTCGGCTTTGAATCTTGCCAGGAAAGAAACATGTTAGCATTCTACTGAGCAAAAGGACTCCCATCACAACTCGGCGTTGACCAATAACTCTTCCAATAGATCCCAATCCCCCCCCCCCCCCCCTTGGTTTTGGTTGGACGAGCACCACTTACCTCTCATAAAGCCTGGCCAACTTGTTCTTGCGCTCCTCATCCCATTCACTTCGCCTCTCGAGGTAATTTTGATAATGAAGTCGGCAACTGATGGCACTTCTACCAGGCAAACGCTTCGACACATCTTCCCACTTCATCCCGCTCCCTCGAAGCTCGATGATAAGCGCATCTTCCTCCGGCGACCATTTGCTTTGCTTTTTGACGGGTTGATCTGAACCTTGTGGCGGCATGCTACGACGATGACCGGTGGTGCCAGAGATGGAAGCTACGGACCGAGGCGGCGGGCCTGTCGGCGGTGCTGATGCTGTCGAGAGGGACATTTGCTGGCCATGAGCAGATACTGCTGAAGCGGAATGTGAATGTGGAGGCAATAAGTCGTGCGGGTTTCGCGGAGAATAGCCTTGGGACTCATTTGAGTCGGAAGACTTTAGAAGAGACGTGATATCCACGTTGATGGCCGTTCTGCCCCTCGTAGCGGCACCGTGTCCGTGTCCGTGGACTACAGAGGCTTGTGGTCCGCGTATGAAACCGATGTCGCCGCTATTAATGACACCAAACGGTGGCTCTGCCCGCGGAAGGCAGAGCAGAGGTTGGCTCTTGAGTTGGGCCAGCTTTTCTAGCTGACTGCCTAAGCGGCGCGGCCCGTTGGGCTGAGACGCTTCCTTCTGTTTTCTTTTGGTTTTTTTTTTTTTTTTTCTCGAGGTAACGGGGCTCCTTCTCGGGGAGAGTCGGAAACCAAGTCACTCAAACAATGCAGTGTAGCAAGACACACACAGGAAAAAGACGTGTTGCCTTGTATTGCGTGCAGCGGTGATGAAAGGGCAAATTTAGCTGCATAAGTGGTGAGTAAGCCTCGATATTGGAGGAAAAGGCAAGCCACCGGCAAAATGGTTGCTCCCTCTGCACCTATGAAAAAAACAAAGCTGTTACTATTGCAGAGACTCTTCTTTCTCGAGTTCTGCCTTGAAGACACTGGCGTAAAGGAACTGTTGGCACTAAGTTGAGGTGGAGAGTGAGACGTATCAAACAAAATGTGGTAGAGAGGGTGTCGTGGTATTATATAACGAATACTCCAAAGAGGGAAGGAGAAGAGAGAAAAGGATGGTTAAAAAGTAAAGTAGTAAGTGATGGTTTTCGGCTTGTTCGTCAAGTGTCAAGTGTCTCTTGTCAAGTGTCTCTTGTCCAGTGGAACAATGGTCGTGATCCGGCTTTGGGCTTTGGGTGAAGTCGGTTCGAAGGCTGGGAGAGCGTTGGATGAAAGGAAGGGGCGATGTGCAAAGACGAAAAGAAGCAGCCGGCGAGGGAAAAAAAAAAAAAAAAAACCCAGGTAGAGCTGATGTCTCGGGACCGTCGAGCATACAGCGAATCCTATTAATCGTGTTTATAAAGTGGCATTTATGACTGCGATTGGCTCTGCTGGGGTCTGACATCCACCAATGAAGCGGAGATGAAGGCAGACAAGATGAGGCAAAAGGAGTCGCCGGTGAACGAGCCACAAGGTCGTCGAGAAGGGCCGGTGTTGATGGAAGTCAGGGAAGGGGCAAGATGAGATGAGGAACTGGCAGAGAGCGGCAGGCCGGGATTCCGCAATAATTAAGCGCCTCGAGGCAAACCAGGAACGGCAGCCGTCAGCCGCCGCAGTAATCAATCCGTCTGGCGGCCAAGCCAAGGTTGCAAGTCAAGACAAGTTTCGACGTCCCGGACGGACGGCTCTGACTAAGTGGAAACAACAAGCAGGAAGACGTCAGTCAGTGTCGGATGAGGCATCAAGCAAGACAGGGGGGGGTGCAGGGACGAGGCGGGCCTGTGGCCGGGAACTTGCTGCTTCAGTTTGTTAGATGGAAGATTGGTCCCAAAGAGGGTCGGGGAACAGGGATCAGGCAAAGCAATGGAGAAAGGCAAAGAAAGAAGAGGGTGATTGATGGGTAGTTGAGAAACCGGGTGTGGTTTGAAGGACAGACGGGCAGAGAGACAGACATGCATCATGGGTTGGGAACTGGAGAATGGAGAGTGGACCGACCGCTTTGCAGTTTTATTAAGTTGCTATGCGACGCGATGCTATGCGATGCTGTGCTTTGCTTTGCTTTAATTTGCTTTGGGTTGGTTTGGGCTGGTTTGCTTTGCTTTTGCTTTGCTTTTGCTTTGCTTTTGCTTTGCTTTTGCTTTGCTTTTGCTTTGCTTTTGCTTTGCCTTGCTTTGCCTTGCTTTGCTCCCCTTGGCTTCCCTTGGCTTCCCTTCGCTTTGCTTTGTTCTGCTCTCTACCACGCTGCTCTGGTCCGCATTGCTTTTCTTTGCCTTGCTTGGCCTTGCTTGGTCTTGCTTGGTCTTGTTCATTACTTTGCTATGCTTTGCTTCGCCTTGCCTGCGTTGCCTTGCTTTGTTTTCTTCCCAACGGCCTAGTGCGAGTGTGGGAGCGACTGCATGTGCTTGTGTCGCAGTTTCGTCGTTGTCTGCCGGTGACTTCAACCGTGGTGGGCAGCGACTGATCGGTTTCCTAATCTTTTTCAATCAAGATACAGACTGCACGTTGCATATATAAGACGTCGCATGCTTTGCTGCTCATCCGTCCTGGTTGGATGTTGGATGTAGTGCCATGCACTCCGTACACACGGAACGGTTCCAACCCATCCTCAACAGGACACAAGTGCAGGGAAATAAAGAGGAAACTGGGGGGGCCGGGATGGAGCTGAACTAAAACGAGGGTGCTTCTAGCCCAAAAGGCGGAACAGAGGGAAGGCGATACCGAATAGCACGAAAAACAAAAGACAAGGTGGACGCCAGCAAAGAGGCAAAGAGAAGGAAGGAAGGCTTCTGTTCCGAGCAGCCGGGGTGTTCCTTCTTCCTTGGTCCAAAAACCCTTGACTGGTACGTAGCTAGTTCCCTCTCTTGTCCTCCACGGCCAGGCGCAGCCGGCCAGCAGTTGCCAGCGCTGGACTGTTCGACTCTCTCTTTTTAACGGCAAAGCACGCATAAGATTATTAACAAAAAAAAAAGATAATAAAATAAAAATAAAATTGCAAGACAAAGACAGACTCACTCCAGCGCAGAGGAAGGAGTCTCAGACGGGTCAGTCAGCACTTGGGTTGGTTGGTTGGCAAGGGACCAGACACTCATGGCTGTTCCGGGTCGTGGCAACCCTGCCTGGGTGTCTCGTTGGTTCCGAGGCCGCGGCCATAATAGCTGACACCCGACATAATATAGGGCTACTTAGCTTGGCAATGCATGAGCAACAGCAAAACCAAAGAAAAAAGAAAAAAAAAAAGATGTAGGCGTCCACTCGAAAGAGCTTGAGGGGCAGGGTGTTGTGTGTGTGTCAGTCCTGGGCCAAACATGACGATTGCAACAGGGAAGGGAGGTGGAGTGTCTGTCTGAGGGGTGGGACGTGATTGAGGAGTGGGGAGGGTGTACGCTTAGCAAGCAGGTCGACATCCGAACCCCTGATGGGGGCGGTGGAGATAAAAAAAAAATAGAACACAGACAGTTATTAGAAAAAAAAAAAAAAAACAAGACAACATAAAATAAAGCTAACTATACTCTCTGTTTTTTTAAATTACTATTAAGAATCAAGAAAAAATAAAAAAGAAAGCTTGCGCATGCTCTCCGCATGACGATGAACTGCATGGATAAAAAGCACATGTGTATGTGATGTGTGCGTGCCGCTAGGCATACAAGCCATGTATGCATGTTTCTTACATGGCTCCCGTCGATAAAACTTTATCGACGCTGGTTCGCGGCGGACGACATGAGCTGTGCGAGATTCCCGTTGTACATGGTTTTTCTGTAGGTGTAGGCAGGTGGAGAGCACACAAACTCCGGCCGGGCACGCATGCACGTAATGCGTAGCGCGAAATGCATCGAAAAATGCATCAATGCTGCAGAAACGAGCAGAGCAGCTATTGACCCAGAAAGTCTATAATTGCCCCATTGCCGGCCCTCGCAACGAGACAGTCGATAACGACGGACGGTGTAGATTGTGGATCGTCGATTGTGGATCGAGTCGAGTCGAGGTTAGGGATTGCAATCCGTATCCATCCTGGATGGATGGGTGGATGGATTGCTCGGTAACAATAGATTAGGGAATGCGGAAGTTGACGCCCGCACGCGCCCTGGGTGTTTTTGGTTTGCGAACGCTGCTGTCCTTTCTGGGAAGGACCGAAGTACGTACTTGCTGTATTAAAAAAACGCAGGTTTACGTATTCGTCTCCTCTGAACGGGTGCCAGCTGGCTGCCAGCTGCTGCTACATTGCTGGGTATGACCGGTATACATACAGTATGTACCATTACCCATCAAACCGTCACCCATCATCACATCATGCCCCCCTCCTCGTGGCCTCCCTCCATCCTCCATTGAGCAGCGTGATGAGTCGGTGTGAAGGATGACGCAACAACAACAACAACAACGACGACGACGACGGCGACGACGACGACATCGACACCGACATCCACGACAACGACAACGACAACGACACGCTGGTAGGACAGGCGGAGTGAGCGAGCGCAGATGTCGGGCCCCAAACGTCGGCTGTGGCTGCTGCTCCATTGTTGATCCATGCACATAATATAAATACCAGGTATCCAGTATCCTACGTACCCATGTATCTATCCATGTATCCATGTATCCACGTACCTAAGTACCAACGTACCCACGTACCCACGTACCCACGTACCCACGTACATATGCCCAGCCAGGCAACATGTACGGCAGCCTTGGCGAAAAAAAGCCTTACTTGGCTCCATCCAGCCTTGCTTAGCCCCGCCCGGGCCATGATCCCATCATCCCCTTCCACAATGAAATCAGCTCATGGAGCCGGTTCATGTCCAGAGTCTAAACTTTGCGCGCCTGTCCGGTCCATGCAGTAAACAAAGTCTCGCCGGCCAAGGCTGGGCCCCCAAGCCTTGCAAAGCACCATTAGAAGAAATCCCCAATCCCGTCAATCAACGCCAGCCAGCCAGCATCCATCGCGAGTTCGACCCTGTATACAACTAGCGATAACTAGTGCGTTTTTGAAGCCAAATCCTGTTGATAATCGCTTGCGAGAGCTAACCTTTATCCCTCTTGTGCAGCTTTGCAAAACTTTCTAGTCTAATAGTGTTGGTGGCCAGGCATTTTGTGCCGGGGTTGAATATGTGCTTCTACGGCGACTGAAGAAGTATCGAACCCCCTTGCTTTTCCTTCCAGACTTGACATGGCGCTCGAGGAATACATCTTTGTATCCTCGAGTTCACTTTTCGGTTGTTGTTGTTGTTGTTGTTGTTTTTGTCGTCGTCGTCGTCGTCGTCGTCGTTGTTGTTGTTGTTGTTGAGGGCGTTCAAGGTTGACTTCTATTAGCTCCCTTCCTCTAAGTATCTCACAGCCTTGTTCGTCGTCACTATATCCTTGCTAGCAAGGTTCTCTAGAAAACTGTACGTCGTGCAGGTTGTGCTAGGGCGCAATGCAAGCCCTCCTTGTTACGTAAACAGCCGTTGAATGGGATCCCAAATTCTAAGCACACGGTTTCAACCTCCTTGTCTATTTATAGACCTCGCCATGCTAGGGCTTATTGTATTACATGTTTCTCCTGCTCATTCTTTCCCTCAAGGTTGTTATAATGCAAAGAGGAGCAGTTACTGTAGATAACTGGCCTATGTCCAGCTAGCATTGAAGAAGAAGAAAAGACGTGGTTTTTTTTTTTTTTCCCTTCCGTTCGTCGTACTAGGAAGGGCCAGGCATACTCCAAGAGATTCGTAGATCCCCCTTGGAGCTTTCGCCTTCGATGTAATCGTGATGGGTAAACGCCATTTCTTGCATTGGAAATTAGCTTTGAATTCGTTGATGTCGTAGGAGCTAGAGGCGGTGTGGGCGTGGACTGACCGCGACGGCCCGGATTAAACCTGGCTCTCTGACTTGTCTGTTTTGTAGGTAGGCAAATTAGAGGTTTGAGCCCATTGTGGCTGTCTGTTCCTTGCGTGCCTTACGGGGTACGTGTGGTATGTGTAGCAAGAAAAGCGGTAGACGGACGGTTGCAAATGGGCGTGGGCGTGGCTGTGGGCGCGGGCGCGGGCGGATGTGGATGTGGATGCGGATTTTTGGTGAGGCCGCTCTCTTCAACTTCATGCGGCCATATCGAAACAACGGCACACGGGGAGTACGATGCCAAAACCCTGACCCTTGGACAAGGTCATTCACACGACGTTGTGTTTCTTTCTGTCTGTCTGTCTGTCTGCCTGCCTGTCTGTCTGTCTGTCTGTACGGAGATCAGATCAGTTGGCATCCCCAAAGCACAACGAGGATGGCACGATTAGCATTCTTGACAAACACTTGTGATTGACTACCTGCTGTGTCCAAAACACGGTCAACTACCCAAGTGCCTTTTCAACGTTGCGCTACGAGAAGCGTGGGCATGTGGTTGTGGTTGTGGTTGTGGTTGTGTTCATGTCCCGGGCCAAAGACGAGATACTTCCCCGGATAAAGATTGTTAGGAAAGACGGTGTGACCTATAAATGGACAGGGAGGGAGCAGGAAACATGCCCAAAGTTCGTTTCTGTCAACGCCTTTCGCCATCCTTCGCGCGAGCTTCCCGCGCATACTCACTCCTACTACAACCTCAGTGGCAAAACACCTTGTCGACGGAGTAGCAACTACGTGAAGTAAGTAGTAATACTACTGTTTTCCTCGTGCACGCCCAATGACAAGGCCTCGGGGCATGGCCAGACAGTTACCGGCCGGACGCTGAACTGACCCTCCAACTCTAATAAGCTTGCTGAAATGAAACTTCCAAAGGCCCAAACACCCACACCTGCGACTGCGACTGCGACTTCGACTGCGCCCGCAACGACGCATCCACCAGCCTACAAAGACATCAGAGACATACCGTATAATTCCTTATTCGAGCCCTTCCTGGTCAGTGCCAGACAGCTCCGCCAGATCCAAATCCATGCCATGGTGGCGGCGGAGCGCATGCCCCTCCGTCTTTGAAGCAACCACTCAACCGCGCAACCAGGTATGTAGGTACATAGGTGTAATGCTGGGTGGCGTAGAGCTGCGAGTCTGCATCATGGACAGACAGACAGCATGAAATACAACAGCTGCACAACGGCAAGCATCACCAAGGAAGAGCGTTCTAGCGTCGCAGCCTGGTGAAGCAGTGCAAATGCAGCTCGTATATACATACATACATCCGTACATACAGATGCTCTTGGTGCCAGCGCTGTGGTATCCGATTATGCGGTGATCAAACTCGAGGTAGTTGGTGTGCCGTGTCCATGTGTCCATTTGTCCATGTGTCCCCCGTGTCGACCATGTCGACCATGTCGACCCTGATTGTGTTCGCCGGGGCCAGGACACACCACAATTGACGGAACTGTCGAAATCAGCATGGTCATCCGTGACTTGGAGGGACTCGCGAGGATGGAGTCGGGTCGGGGTTCCTGAAGCAGACAAACATGCGCGCTCTTGGTTCCTTTTCCTATTCGCAAACCCATCCACCACCTACATGAACTTCGGCATAGGCTTAGAGTTCTCCCCACAATAGCGCTCGGATAGGCGGATCCTTGCCGACCAATATGCGAGCAGACCAGACTCGATGCGATGCTTGGTGCGATGCTTGGTTTGGTGCGATGCTCTGGTGCGCAAAGCGCTGACTGGTCGTTCTATTTCCAGCATGTCTGTCTGTCTGTCTGTCTGTCTGTTTGAACCCATGGTTCGTGGTCCAGAGTTTCTCCATATTAATTAATTAATTAATTTCTGTTTAACGTGTTGGACATGGACAACGCATGGCCACGCACCACGGCACCATGCACCACACACTCATGCATGCCAGCACAAAGTGTCCAGATGCTGTACAGAGTACGGAGTACTTGCTGTATGTCTCGCCTGCCCCCCGTCGTCATCCGAACAACTCATCTCGGAGCGAAATAGCCAAAAGGGCGTCGACACTTGTTTGAGCAAGACTTGCTTGAGGTGGTGGTCTTGGCGCTTTGCGAGGAACGAAGCTACATGTGTAAATTACGGCACTAGTACCGGCGCTGCGTTGATGCCGGCCAGGGTTAATTTTAAAAATAAATAATAATAATAATAATAAAGGCTCTGCTGACTAGAGCAGGAAGACCAGGATATTGACAGATTATTAGAGTAGAACTTACCCGCCGTGACCGGGGGGGGGGACGAGGGAGAGCCAGAGGGACAGGGAGGGATTCGAAACGAAGATTTGCATGTTCCATCAATAGACTCCCTTGTTCGTCCACCAACTACTTGGAGCCTTTTGATTTGCGACCGCCCGTGGTGTTGCCTCGCTGAGGCAGTGTTTCGTCAGTCGGTCACTGCAAAGCAGGTCACCACAGCATGAAGATTCTATCATGATTCGCTTGGTGGGCCCTGTTCGCGTCACAACAGGGACTGGCCAAAAGTGCAAAACGCCGGTAGCAAACAGACGCGCAGGACAAAGAGGCAGCAGGGTTGCGCCCAGCTCCAATTGGGCGAGATGCGATTCCTGAGTTGCGCCTCGAGTCGCCCGAGATTGACGCCATGGACGATAGACACCCAGGCACAGTAGGAACGATAGCACGGTAGCTAAGAGGGTAACTAGACAATAGATTAATACATTGATTGACAAGCCATGCTCACTCACGACTTTGACCATCTGGCAGTCCGCCCTACTGAAGCCTCCAGGCCCTTCCCGGGGCACGAACGATGCATCTGACATGTTGGTCGGTTGCCTTTCCGTTCTTTATTCTTCATGTACGTTATGGAGTACAGATCCAGCACAACGGGTCGTCTGTGCATGTAAGTCATAGCAGAGGCATGCACCAGCCAAAGACAATTCTCTCTCACCAGCAACAGGGGCAGCCGAGACGGCCGGTCCTGACTGAGCCCATCCATGGTGGAAATGAGATCTGACAAAAGAGGCATATGTACGGAGTACACACACAGGAACACCCTTCCAAAGCCCGAATCCGAAACCACCAGTGGCCGGCCGCCAGTCTGTGCGCTGCGTCGAGAGAGAAGAGAGAGAGAGTGTGTGTGTGTGTGTGCGTGTGTGTGTGTGAGGCGTGTGAGGCGTGTGAAGGGGAGGGGGGGAGGGAGGGAGGGGGGGGAGAGCGGGCTTGTGCAGCAGTGCTGTGTTTGCAGACGAGACGAGACGAGGCTGAACCTGCAATGCAATGCAATGCAATGCACAAAAGAAAAAAAATAAATGAATAAATAAATAAATAAATAAATAAAAAAGAGCCTGCATGTACTCCGTAGTGTGAACTAATGAGGCACGCCGCATACTTCGTCCTTGTCCCCTCTCGGCCCACTTTCCCTCCTCGGGCACAAACAGCCCCCAGTTCGTTCACCTTCGCTCTTTCCTGTTGAAATCCGTTCGACGTCCGTTTGAACTCTGCAGAACTTTGTTAAACTCTGGTCGTGGTCGTGGTCGTTGGAGGTCGTTGGACAGCGGCACACACGACCTGCAATAGCACCAAAGCGCCCTTCCCCGTACTCCCAAACGAAACGGCACCGGGACCCTAATCGACGATGGCGGGCTGGCAGCACTTTCTCAATCTAGATTCTGATTCTGGGTTTGACGCGCATTGCTTGAGCCGCGCCTTCCACCGGAAACCTCCCCGACTTGCCACAACCAGGCTGTGGGCGAAACTGGCGGTCAAACTATGTGTCAAACCAGGCGGGGAAACTGAATAAGAAAGATTGGATTGCTTCCCACGTCGTCGATCCCCAGAGCCTTTTTTGTCTTCCGTTTTCCGAACCCATTTTCATCGATGGGGGCTGCGAACCATGATCCGGCGTTCATCACGCGGCAGGCGCTGTTGCTGCTGCCCAAGCCACCAGAAATAATCTGCGTCCTGTAATAACTCCGTCCATCCAACCTGGCAGGCTGGCCTAGCTCTTACTTTTTCCTCGAGTTCATATCTAAAGTAAATGCTTGTCGTGCCATACGACGGTTCCAATGCTAACTCGATTCCTCAGAAAGTACACAACTCTGCCAGATAGCGGTCTGTCCTGATGACTTTGGAGGAGACGCTTTGCAGAACATGAATCGAGCCAAAAGAAGGCAACGAGTTACTTTCCTCCCGTAAGTATGGTGACGATGAATGGCATACTTGAACTTGAATTGAAAATAAGATCATCATAATGTGATAGTTTCCCATCCTT